>CM032328.1:92126073-92141073 GCA_019022515.1 Quercus aquifolioides | reverse complement strand
CCAGTTGAGAAGCTTACCAAAGATCTTTATACAATTTTACACGAACAACAGTCTTCATATTTCTCTGCATCTTCTGAAGATGATCAGATTTTTGAGAGTGAAACACCAATGGTCTCTGTTGAGATAGGACATGGAAGTGTTCTCATTAGGCATCCGAGCTCAATAGCTCGAGAAGAGGAATCTGAAGGTAGCTCACTTTCGGTTGAGAACAAACAATTGCCATCTAATGAGGCTTATTCCTACTATTCAATCACTTCTATACATAATGGCAGCAAAGGTGTCAATTTCCCAAGACCTGGGGTCGAAAAAATTAAGAATCATGCTGGACAAGGGATGCAACCAGAGCATCTTAAAACGTAACTTCTTCCTGCACTAGTTTTAGAACTTATGCATTATTATGTATGAAGATACATATGCAGGTGTTGTCATTCAACTTAGAAAGGAAGTTTTATAGTTGTTGACCTCCAAAAATTTTTAGTACAATAGAATTGTAATTGGTAAGCATAACTATAAATTCGTGTCCCAACATCAATACAGAGCCTGCAACTTGTTTCAAAAGAAATAATAGAAATGTCTTTGCTGTGTAGTTTCCCTAGAACACTGATCATAAGTGTGACTGTGAGTCATGGACCATATGTGGAGAAACTGTTACTCTATGGGCAGGAAAACATATTGAAATCATCTCTCACCATAATTAATATTTCTTCTGTTTACAATTACAGGGACAAGTCTCAGAATGAAAACCTACAAATCCTGGCCAGCCATAATTCACCACTGTGTAATATAGATTTGAATGTAAGTTTTGTTCCTATGCTTCTTCTTTGGTTGTGCCACTGAAGCTGATTTTTTTCAAATTTGATGTTATTTAACTAATAGCAAATGCAAATAAGGCCTGTGATCAAGTTATCCATTTCTTTAGGAAGCAACCTAAACCGTGCATAACTTTATGCATAGCACTACATGTGGTGTTCACAAACTTCTGAATTTTTGTAATGGTTATGATCTCTTCAATTCTTGTCTTATTCCTATATCCTGTTTCAGAGTGATCCTGGATCCAAATTAATTGATGTGCTGAGTGCTTATCATAATTGTAGTTCATTTTTTGTGTAGGATGTTCTAAACTTTGAGGAGTTAATGAGAAACTTGACAAATGAAGAGCAACAACAATTACTGAAGTATTTATCTCTAGTTGACACTCTTAAAGTTCCTGATAGGTTGGCATCCTTTTTGTCATATAATCTTGACATTTATCACTGTTGACCACATGATACTTTTTCCATAAAATGTCATGTGCAACAATGAGCATTTATTTATTTTTAATTTTGCAAGTTGAAACACATTGCAAAATTTGGATCAGTCTCCCTGAAACGGTTGAGCCCAAGTAATATTGGGCCAAAAATGGGCTTTTAATTACATTGTAATTTTAGACTTGGGCTTATCCCTTCCCCCAAAAAAAAAAAGAAAAAAAAAAGGTCGAGCTCATTTTTCAGCAAGAGAGATTGAGCTAGCAATTCGTGAACTCAAAGAAGTGGAACTTGATAGGGTTATGATGATGCTCTTACTTATGGGGGTGGTTCAACTTCAAGTTAAAACACTTTTTGGTTAGTACTTTATTTGCTTTCTACAACTTATACATTAGGAGTTGTGATTTTAATTTATTGGTGTGGTTACTCTTAATGCATTGTTATTAATGTTTCTTATAACATATTTAATGTTTTTACTTTACAATTTTAACGAAATATTGTTTTTATATTTGTGCAGATTTCTTATTGGTGGCTTTTAGGGGATTTACTTTTGGCATTACTTGAAGACATATGAGGACATCTTCCGTTAGTTCTAAAATAGGGTTTAGGTAGAGTTATTGTATATATTGCAAACAATTATTGTATAGAAGGAGTTTGAATTGGATACTTGTTTTAATTTTTACTTGTGGAATGTATGGATCTTTTTTTTATAAATGTGTTATTCAAATGTGAGGTTTTAATAATGTAATGACAGGTTAATATCAAAGTCATGAAAAAAATAAAAACAGAAAATAAGTTTTAGTGACGAAAATTTCGTCACTAAATATAACAAAATTTTGTAAGAAATGGTTTTAGTGACGAAAATTTTCGTCACTATATGTTTCTGGATTTTCTTAAAAATAGTTTTAGTGACGAATTTTTTCGTCACTATATGTACCCGAACATAATTTTAGTGACGAAATTATTCGTCACTAAATATGATTTAGTAAACAAAAGTGTTTTTAGTGACGAAATATTTTTGTCACTGAATAGTATTTTTAGTGAGGAAAACATTTAGTGACGAAACGTTTTCGTCACTAAAAGTTTTTTAAAAAAAAATCAAATCGGATTTTTAGTGACGAAATTTTTCGTCACCAGGACTTTTAGTGACGGGGCTACAGTGACGAAATGAGTTTCGTCACTAAAAGTCCAGTTTCGTCACTAAAAGTCCTTAGTGACGAAAAACTGGACTTTTAGTGACGAATTTTTTCGTCACTAAAAATACATTTTGTTGTAGTGTTTTTTATTAAATGTGTTTTTAACAATGCTTTAGATAAATATGCTTATGCTTATATTTCGAAGGCATGATGCATATTTTTCATCCATTTCACTATTGTTATAAGTAGCTTTTGTCTTGTCCCAGTTTTTTCACCTTTTTCACTATTTTTTTTTATCATTATTTTCACAATTTTCACTATTTATGATACTGTTCAGAGTACTTTATTGTTGAGTGATACTATAAAGTTTACCACTTATGTCTTATAAATTGGCAAGTCGCCAATCACAAAAATTAATTTCAAACATTTATTCATTATATTGATTAATTAACACTAATCACATTTTTACCACATCAGTTTGTAAGCTTTCTATTGTAAATTTTTGTAGCTATGGATTGGTTATTTTTGTATAGTTATTTTAATCATATGAAATATATTCATATTTTCTTACAATTGTTTATTTAATTTGTTATTATAATCGATTGATAGTTTTTAAGATTGTAAGGGATTTTCACAATTTGCTCCAATACCAATGGGCTTGGTTTGCGATTGAATGCTATAAAAGATTTGTTCCCCCCATCCTTCACCAATTGGTCATTGGATGGATTGGTAAGGCACACGGTCCGACAAGTGGTATCAAAGCCTGGTCATAGGTTCGAGTTGTTGGAGCCGCAGTGTGAGGGAGGGATTGTGAGGGATTTTCATGATTCACTCCAATACCAATGGGCTTGGTCTGTGATCGAATGCTATAAAAGATTTGTGCCCCCTCATCCTTCACCAATTGGTCGTTGGATGAATTGGTAAGGCACACAGTCCGACAAATATTATTTTCACTTTTAATATTGTTTTTTAATTTTGCTCCTCTTGGACTAAAATTCTGGTTTTGACACTAATTTTGCTCCCCTTGGTTTTAATATATATATATATATATATATATATAAACCCTTCACATGGAGGTGAACTCCACTTTTATGAGACCTACCTCATGCAAGGGAGTGAATACTTGCAAGAGATACACGATAAATTTTATCATAGTAAGGGGGCCCTAGATCATAGCCTAGGCCTACGCAACTTTATTTTGCATGTGGCGGCTGATTGTGTGCATTCTTAAGCTAAAATTAAAGAGGGGCTGCGGGGCTGATCAATTGGCTTTATACAGTTGAAGAGATTTTTGAACAAAAATCATTCAGTCAAACACATCATGCGCATGGCGACCACTTCTTGGCCGTACTTTACATCTAATTTTGTCATATCCTATCTATCTTTTTCACTTTAAGTAAAGTATATAATATAAATAATTGCTTTGTTGATACTTGAGTATTTTAATCTTTTATTGCATCTTTACTTAATTAATGAGCATTACAAGTTAACTTAAAAAAATAAAATAAAATAAAATAAAATAAATAAAAAAATAAAATTTAAGAGACTGCGACAGACTCGTGCCCTCAGGACGCACCTTCCGCTTCAAGTCTTCATTCTGTTTCATCAATTCTTGCACATTAGGAGTCCGTTTGGATATAACTTATTGTTGCTGAAAACACTGTAACAAAATAATTTTTAAATGTATGAATAGTACCGTGGGACTCATTTTTAATATTTTTTAATGCGTGAACAGTGCGTGAATAGTGCACGCACTGTTCATGAACAATACTTTTTGTCTCTAAAAAGTCAATAACTCCGGCGTGAAAAAAAAAAAAAAAAAAAAACGCAGCTTACAAAACGCAACGCAACATTGAGCACAATCCAAACCCTCACTAGCTGTCAATGCTTGGATTTGCTAAGCCGTTACCACCGGATCTGGTGGTGAAATAGTGTTTGAGTCCATCGATTCTGCGGAACTTAGTTAGCAGGGAGTTCAACGACTTATGGTTGGTTCCCCACAGATGGCTCCAAAATGATGAATTAAGATTTCACATCGTTAATATGTTCCTCGTAAGTACGATGGAAGACCTGATATCCTGCATAAAAGAAAGCACCAAATAGATAATGGCACCAGTTTGGGGCTTACCAAGGACCCTCCAATGCTCAAGTTAGTTTCTACTATTTAGGAATCTTAATTCTGTAATGTGTAAATCTTGTCCCTTTTACCTGTCTTTCCTGGCTTTATATAGCCTTATGCTGAGTTAATGCTTAGTCTAACGTTATGTTAGATTCTAAAGATTTAGGAATTTATGTATTTAGAACTGTAATTTGTATTGTTGGCAAACCATGATCAAAACAGGTTGTTTAGCCTTGTTTAGGCTTGCTCAAAGTTGTGTCTTTCATGTAAAGTTGGAATCGAGAGGCTGTAGATGCATTGGTGCATTTCAGCCTGGCTCGATCGATCAAAAGAAAGACTCGATCGATCGAATCTTAGCCAGAATGCTTTTCTGCAGAATTTCCCAACTCAGCCCTAACTCATTAAACGTTTTGGGTTTTTTGTTTTTACCCTAGGTATATAAAGAAAAACCCTAGCCACGTTTTTAGAGTTGCTCCTGTTGTATTGTTGCTCATACTTTTCTGTTTTGTGTAAATCTCTTGTGAGATCTAGAGGAGCTTTCCTTTACACAAAGCTTAGGGTTTTCAAGGTAGAGATAGTATCAACGTCTTGATAATCAACTCGGTTGCTGCCATTGGAGCTTAAAGAATAACAAGCGTGGGTGCTTGTAGCTGATTGGAGAATCCAAGAAAGAAGGAGTCCGTGGATTCGAAGCTTGCACGTGGTCGTGTCAGTAAGTTCTACTGGTGGGTAGCATTAGGAAGTCAAGTGGGGAGCTTGTAAGTCCTTTTGTATGAACTTTAATTCTTTCGCATAGTGGATTCAGTTTACCTTGAGGATAGCTAGGTCAAATCCTCCCCAGGTTTTTACCGTGTGGTTTCCTAGGTGGTCATATCTTGTGTTATTTATTATTCTGCTGCTTTATATTCTTGATATGATTGTGTGATTGTGATAACCTAGAATTGCATAATTTGACTAAGTTAATCACTTGGCTAATTAACTAGGTTAATCCGGTTGGTTTAAGGGGTCTAAAACCGTTCACGTTACATTGTAGCTGGTGGATTTAATGCTTAATGATGGCCATTTAATCCCCACGTTTGCTATCTGTAACCGACCTTAAATTACACATTATTGGATGGAGATAACGGTTCTGTGCTCATTTATCACTCAATCATTGAATGCTATCTGGAATTAATGTACTTACGCTCGTCCACACTTTTACTCGTCATTGTTATTGATGGTTTGCAAGTTACAGACGACAATTCATGCACTACTCATCAATTGTCATAAATAATTATTTTAAAATCTTGCTTTCATGATGTCATTGTTTTGTCAATCAAAATTAGTTATTTTCTTTGAACACTAAAACAATTCCAAGTAGAAGATAAAAATCAAAATTAACAATTATAATTAAATGGTGAATTTAACCTCTATATATATAGGGTAATTCTACCATATCTCCCAAAAAGCAACCTGCTATACCTATTTACCAAAACATTATATTTGACGGTTTTATCCTCACATTTTGCAGTTCCAACATCACATGTGATAGTTCTTTTGTTACATTTGGTAGTTCCCTTTTTTCCCCCCTCACATTTGACGGTTCCATCTTCACATTGTGTAGTTCCAACATTACATTTAACAGTACTTTTGTCACATTTGGTAGTTACTTTTTTTCTTACATTTGATGGTTCCATCCTCGTATTATGTAGTATCAACATCAAATGTGTGTGTATTTTTGCTACATTCGGTGGTTCCTTTATTTTTTTTCTCGCATTTGACCGTTCCATCCTCATATTATATAGTTCCAACATCACATGTGACTGTTCTTTTGTCACATTTGGTGGTTTCCTTTTTTTTTTTTTTTTTTTTTCTCACATTTGATTGTTCCATTGTCACATTAGACAGTACCAACATCACATCTATCTGTACTTTTGTCACATTAATGGTACCCTATTTTTTTTTCTCACGTTTGACATAAGCACTTGGAATTTGGCAATAGAGGAGAGACTCTAATTTATGTAATAAAACATAATCAAATTAGGTGTATAATTGTCACTTAAAAAATAAAAAATAAAAAAATAAAAAAAAACTCATGCTATGGGAATATGGATACCCATCTTCTTCTTGTTCTTCTTCTTTTTTTCTTTTCTTTTCTTTTTTTTTTTTTTTTTTTTTAAGAAGGAATCTACATTTCCATAAAAGTGAGGTTTGGTGGCAATCCACATTCCCTAGGCATGTGGATCACTTGTGCTACTTGTAACCAAACATGGGAATGCTCAGGAACTAGTGCTATGCATTAATCACACCATTTTGGTAATTGTGATTTAAATTAAATCAATTTGTATTCATTTGAACTATTGGACTTGGAGGCATATGTTCCTGCAATAAGTAATAATCTCCGCCTTCCACAATCTAATGCTCTAAAAGATTAAAAGGAGTATATGCTAAGCTGTAAAATTAGATAAACGTCTGCATCATGCATTTATTCAACTTGAAATTAATTTTAAATCAACTTTGATTCATCTAGAAGGGGTCCATTGTTTTCAGTCACATCTTTTGTATTACTAGTCTCACACTTTCTTTTTCAAAATGAAACAAGTTCATCATTACCCCTCCTCCAATCAGAATTCAGTACATTGTTTTCAGTCACATCTTTTTCACTTGTATCATCATCCTCATCGACATCTATACAAACAACATCCTCCACCACACCTCTTCTGTCACCCAAAAGAACCATCTAATCCTTGCTATCATCCACCATAATCTCATTCACATTGTTCATTCCCCAATAACCCTTCTTAGAAGTGAAAGAGACAAAGAAAGTGAAAAAGAAGTGAAACATATATTTTCGGTTTGAGATTATCATCAGGTGTGTGTGAGAGAGAACAGAGAGAGGTGGTTTGGTGGGAATGAACTTAGCTTCTTGAGGTTTCTTGGATGTGCAATATAGGTGAGGAAGAAAGATAGATAGAGAGAGATCAGAAATAAGTGGCCGCGTTGGGTGAGAAGAATTGAAAGTGAAAAACAAAAAGTAAAATGAAATGAACCAAAAAGAATGGCTAAATAGAGAATTTGCTGCAGGATGTCAGCCCCTTACTAGATCAGATTACCAGTAAAAGATGAGATGAGAATAAATACGTACAATCTAAATGTGACTTCTTTAGAAAAATGTGTAGATTATCTTCGTTAAACCAAGAAATTATGTGACTTCTTCAGAAAAATGTGTTTCTTTTAGAGTTATATCTCTTTTCTTGCTTGACAAGCGAGCCAAAAGAATGGACAATTTTGGTTATTTAATGGCATGTCTTATAATGATATGTAAGATTGTGTTTGTTTCCTTTAGCCGAATATCATTTTTTTTTTTTTTTTTATAATGCTTGTTTCGCGTTCAAAGTGTATTGATATAAAATACTTGTTTGTTAAAATGAATGTGTTGTGGCACATATATTGAATCAGTTTTCACAGAAAAGCATTATTAAATTTGTGCAATCAAATTCATTAATATAGCTATATTGAATTTAATTAAAAAAAAAAATGTTAAGGATACCATAAATTTTATTGAAATTGCTTTTAAAATAGACAATTTGATGTGAGTATTGAAAAGTGATTTTATAAAATAGAAAGAGACATCACCAACACCATTGGATTTGTGTGTTTCAATACAAGATGGATGTTGCACGCAAGGATGGACCTAGGATTTTAAGCTAGCGGTGGCCGAAGTATAAAGAAAAAAAACTTCAAATAGACATCCATATAGTATTAAAAAAATTATAAATACACAAAATTGTTGTTTCTAAATACATTAAAATGTAATCATCTACCAATAAAGACAAAAACAAAAACAAAATAATGTTTTCTTTTTTTAATACTGGGCTAGCTAGGATTTTTTTTTTTTTTTTTTATTTTAATTTTTAAGTTAGAGCAGCATTCATAGTGGTGGTGCTAAATATTTTAGCTTTTAGTACCTCAAAAGGCTACATTATCTATTTTACCACCTCACTTTACAATACATCCAATTTCAAATGTTGTATTTTTTTTTATCATTTCATTTAAAATAATATAAACAACTCATTAAAATAATAAGAAAGAGAGAGAATTTGAGTTTTTTAATTGAAAAGAGATATAATTTTAATACAATATCGTATTTTATTTTTAATAACTTGCTACAGTCAATCGGTATTTATACCAATTTACTGTAGTTACAAAAAAATTAACTTTAACTTCTACAATAACACATGATTTTTTTGTTCTTAGGTGTTAAAATTGTTTTCTTTGTTTTTTTTTTTTGCTAAAATACAATTTCCATTGTAAATGTTTATATTGTTTTTGTTAAGTTTTTGAGTTGGATAGTTGCTATTTAGGTTAAACTAGCTAGGCTGATTGGGGAGAAGGCTTTGGAAGGGGACCAACTACAAAATGAAATATATTATAACTCTTAAAAAAAAAAAAAAAAAAAAAAAAAAAAGGACCTGGGGGGGGGGCGGGGCCTGGGCTCCCTTGGGCCCCCACCTGGGTCCGTCCCTAGTTGCACACTTTTCTGGGTTATTTGTTATCTGCATAAGAAGGGTATGTTGTGTTTGGTTACCAAGTAAGTTCACAAAAAGAAATGAAAATGAATTAGAGATTAATTTGTTTTGGATGTATTGTGTGATTGGTTAGCAAGAAAGTGAAAAAACCAAACAAACAAAAAAATCCAGACAATCATTTTTTTTTTTTTAAATGAGGAATTATTTATTTATTTTTAATTTTTAATTTCTAATTTTTTTGATGAGTTAATGGTAGGAACAAAAAATTTAGAGACCAAAATAGTATTCTTGCCAATAATTAGAAAAATTGATTTTTATATGATTATATAGATAAATTTTTTTGCAAAAGGGTGAAAAAAAAAAGAGTAAAATTGATTGTGGACACGCAGCATCCAAAGAGATTGAGTGTCATTACTCATTACTATTGTAAAAAATGTAATAAAGACTGTTAATGACATATTTTATGTAATTGGCTAATCCTTTGACAAAATATACTTTACTTGTAATTGGGTAGATCTAGGATGAGTTTAGTACTTCAAGAAACAAGAGTTCAACTCAAGTGCTAAAGCCATGAAGATCTGACCAAGAAACAAGTGAAGAAAGAGCTATTCACTAAAGCTCGACAGAAGTCTCGATAGAATCCTTTCTATCAAGATTTAATGTTGAAGCTCGACAGAAGCTCGACAGAAGCTATTTTCGTCGAGACTTACAGAATTAGAATTTCCAAATCTGATTTTTGGCCCAAGCTAATGTGTATGTGTTGGGTTTCTTTTCTCACAACCCTAGACATATATAAGACTTAATTTAAAGGTCATCACACATGCATTGAGTGACCTAGTGCATTATTCTCTCTGAAAGAAGCTACTGCGTTTTTACGCCAAAGGGTTTTGTAACCAAAAAGCTTCCTGATCTTCATTGTGCATGAAGTGAAGAATTTTGCAGTCAACAACATTCTTCAAGTTGCTGGAGTTAGTCACGTACTAGGATTCGTGCATTAAATAGAAAGAGTGCTACTACAAGATCAAGTCCAATTTGGTATTGGAGTGAAGATTCAACTGTAGGTTGGTAATTTGGGATAGGCCAAGGATAGTTGGTAAGATTCCTTTTACTTGTAATTGCTTGATTATTGATTAGTAAATTTTTGGGAGTGGTAATTTTAAAATCACCTAGTGAGGTTTTTGCCCTGGTGGTTTTCCCCATGTGTAAACAAATCACCGTGTCAAATTTAATTTCTGCTGCATTTAGTTTAGTTGGTGATTTGTTTGTACTACCACGTCATTACACGTAATTGAACCTAATTAATTAACTTAGGTAATTAATTAATTTGTAAGGGGTCAATACATTTTTCCCTATCAAAGACTAAATTTAATTCCTTTCTTATTTTGTTATTCTATCTAGCGTTCTATTGTTTTGATAACATATCTCTGTGACTCAGATTTTATTTAATCACATTCTTGGACTAATTTGTTGTCAACAAATTGGTGAAAAGGTGTTTTATTACTTTATATAATATTCACGTGGCTTACTAATCATTGTACACATTTTTTTAGAAGAAGACATAATATATTCATGGGAAATTCATTGGTTTATAAGTTCAGTGAATGTCAATGATACACTAGGGAACTCAGCACTGCAATAGCATTGTTGCCAATACCTTCTGAACCTTGGTTTGAGAAAACTGCTCCTTTAAAATTTGCTTGATAGGGAGTACAAAGGAAAGAATTATGAAGACAATAAACTATAAATACAATTGATAAAAAGGAAAGAAAAATATATTATCTAATTTAGAAAGGAAAAATTATTAATACTATTAGTAGAGTGATTTCTAATTTTAAAAGGAAGTTTTATTCTAAAAATGTATCTAATTATTTGTAATAGTATTATAGTACTTGAAGAGGAGAAAAATCACCCTCGTCCATTGTAAGGCAAAAGAAGAGAAATTTAGCCAACTTCATCAATCAAGCCAACATCATCCATGTAATGAATGGCTACTATATACATTAAATGAGTTCCCCATAAATGACACAAGTAACAGTTAATACACCAAACAAGCAAAAGCAAAACTGACGAACCAACGAGTAAAAAACTATTGAAGTCTATAATGCCTCCGCATTCATTATTGATATGTGTCCATCTGTTATTGTTGTTACTTGTTACTTACAATAAATGGAAGGGGACCACTTTGCTCTAGCTAGGGGAACATAAAATAATCTTCTTATTCTATTAAAAGGATATAGATTTTGGAATCTTTCTAGAAACTTTCTCATAGAAAATATATAAAAGTTCACTTGAACTTTCTCTTTTTTGTATTATTAGTTTTTTGCACTTCATAATTATTGTCATTATCCTAAGAGACATGTAGATTGATGTAAAGTTCCTCTTTTTGGGTTTTGTTAATATGCTATAAGACAGTTGGTAATTGAATGCAACTAGTTAAGTATTTTCAAATACCTCAAAAGCTAAGAAGAAAACAAATAATCTAAAAGAGAGAGTTGAAGTGATTAATTAGTACCATCAAAATGACATAATACACGAATATCTAAATTATCTGTAATATCCTTAACATCACTCGTTGATAAACTTAACTTATAATTTGCTCAAAATTCAAAGCCAAAAATAGTATTGGAATAGTTGTAGTCTTCAAGTAGCTGCTGATTTACGTTGGGGAAAGGATCTTGTTGACTTGAACTGAGCCATGAGTGCTGATCTTCACCTTCTTGGGCTATAGCTTGAATCATTTGCAGCTGCTGCATTTGTTGTTGTTGTAGTTGTTGTTGTGCATTATGAAAGGCTATTTCACCCTTTGCCTTCACTAGCTCAGACTGAGCCTCAATTATTTGTTCTTGGAGTTGAGAGATTATTCGAACACTTCCATAGACTGGGTCTTCCACACGTGAACTTGCTTCGAAAGACATGCAATCCGCTGCCACAGCTCGTAAATGCACTGGAAGTTGCTACAATGCCAAATGATGAAAAAAAAAATTGAACCAGCTTTCTTGTTTTGTTTTTGTTTTTGTTTTTGTTTTTTTTTTAGGGGAAAATAAACTGGAGAGATGAACAGCTATAAGGGACTAAATTTTGAAGTAATAAATATAAGACAAGACTTAGGTACAGTACTTAGATGCTGTTTCGTAGGTTCCTCTATTAAAATTCAGCCATGTGAATTTTCTCTCATGAAATAAAAGACTATGTTTTAATTAAGTAGTCATATGACTGAATCTTAAGACAGGAATCTAAGGAATAGCACATAAGGTGTTGTACCAAAGTTTTGTCCATAAATATAAGTAGCTTAGTAAAAAATGTACTACTGATCAATTTCAAAGTAAAATAATTATGAGATTCTTTTTTGTCAAATGAAAATCATTACTTATAATTACTTGGGCAGTTTAATTTGACAAAGGATCTATTTCAAATGACGGTGCTTTCGTACTTTGTTGTGACAGGTATTAAAATTATACATTAAAAGTTGAAAAAGGGTCTACATGTGAAAATCATTGCGCATTCTTGGCGCAATGATCACTCCACAAGTATAAGTGCTTATGGAGTGTGGGGGAACAAGGGCTGAAGTTCAAGTTTCCAAGAGGAAACTTCACACACATATACACTTAGATTAGGTTATAGTGAAATTTTTATCTTGTTAATATATATATATATATATATATATATAAATAAATAAAATAAAAATAAAAAGAAGAAGAAGAAGAAGAAGAAGAGCCTATATATGGAAAATATCAAACGGCTACAAGAGTAATAAAATAAAATTCCATTAGGAGTAGAGTCAAATATTAGAATAGACGCTCAAATAACTTAATTCTAAAATAATAACAATGCAGATTTGGTTAAAAATGGAAATTGAGATGAATTTAAATATTTTTGATCTAGTCAACTTCATTAGAGCATTAGCAATGGTGGTGCCAAAATTTTAACAATTTGGCACAAAAAAAACGGACAAAATTGGGAAATGCCCTGTTTGGGCAAAAATAGCAGCTTTATGCCCCATTTCCCAAACTAATTAGGGAAATGCCCCTGTTTTGTAACTCGACAAACGGGAAATCGAGTTATATTGAAAAACTCGATCATTGGATAATCGAGTTATACTTGAGCCATGTTCCACCCCTGGTGTACCAGCGTGGCATTTTCTTTCTGAAAAAATCGATAATACCAAAACCGAGTTATATAACCGACTATGCAGCTATCGAGTTATGCGCTTGTTAAACCTCTGTCTACCTGTCTTGGTGTCAGGTGTACGGCACATGTCTTCGAACATAACTCGATTAATATAATATCGAGTTATAAAGCATACTCGAACTCCGTAGAGTCGAGTTATTCTCGCATATTACCTGCCCATCCCCTCCCATTGAGAGTGTCTTGCATTTCGGCTGAACTGATTGCACTCTGCAGCTCTGCTCCACAGTTGCGTCCGGACTCAAGTAAAATTTGTATCACCTCAGGTAAAAAACTCACCCCATAATTTTGTCACAATGGTATTTTTATTTGATATTGCAATGAAGTTTTATTTTTTTGGTTGAATGAGTACGTTTGATACAAATTTTTTTGCTTGAATTTTTAATTTTATGGCAATGGTATTTTTTTGGTTGAATAAGTACATTGGTGTGATTTTGGTTGTTTGTTGTAGTAAATGTTGGTCACAAGAAATTGTATTTTTTTGGTTGAATAAGTACATTGGTGTGATTTTGGTTGTTTGTTGTAGTAAATGTTGGTCAAAAGATATTGAAATCTTGACTATAGCAACATTTTATATTGCACATAATCATTATTTACCAAAAGTTGATGCACACTGTTAACTTGATCATTTGCTGTTATTGTATTCAGCGTCAATGTCTGGTTCTGGCAACCCCGAACTCTATAGGCCTCACGATGTGTTCACTGCTATGGGTCGTTGCTGGGTATTGGAAGATGAGTTCAGCTATCCAATCAATCCAAATCTGCGAAATAGTGCTTACGTTCACAATACCATGAGACAGGAGTGGGCTTGGTTATTTCGTGAACAACAAATGTTTTATGATGAGTTGGTTGGTTTTAAGTTGCCAGTGCCTCGGCGACTTGCATCGCAAATGCCCAGAGACACGATCGATGAACTTCGTAAAGCATTGAACCGCATAAGAGAAGAAAATAATCGAATGAAAATACGTCTTAATCGATATCGTACCCAAGTTGAGATTCGAGAGTCAATAGAGGGAGGGTGGTACGAGCACGCACGATTCATGCAATCACTTCTTGGTGATCCCATTTATCAGTCAGATGTGGAGATGTCAGATGAAGAGTAATTGTGTCGTGGTGTAATTAGACTTTGTTGGAGAACTATTTTGGTTTTGGTTAACTATGTTTTAAATGTATGTGTGTCATTGTTGTTGAATTTGTACTATGTAAACCTTATTATTGATTTGTGAGGAGCATGCACGTTATTCGTAATTTAGATTATTCTCACATAACGCATAGAAGTTAAATATTCTCACACATGATGTTTTTCAATAAGCACCTACAACATAACACAGCAAACTTAAAATAACTTACACAATGTCACCAGTATGCATGCATTGCATATTGAACACTAACACTACTAATATTATTAACTTAACCCTAGACACAACACATATACCACATAGGCATTCACTCTGACAGGTAGTCCTCGTAGTTGAGGACATTGTTACGTTCTGCCGAAGTGAGTTGCCTATTCGTTGCATCAGCCAGCTCTTCTGCCAGTTGTAGCATGTGATACCTGGACCTACGAAGTATCATCAGATTGTTCTCTTTTTTTATTTTTGTCACCGCACGCTCATATTGGTGCATGTTTCTCCGTGGTAGTGTGAGCGAGGTACGGTCGACAAGAGGCGCTCCGAGTCGCTCGAGATCATCGTGTAGAGCGTTGGACTCGTTCACGCGAAAGTCCCATTCCCGGCGCAGTCCGGCATAGTATTCCGTCTCGTTGGAATCTCTCTCCCTCCTATAGTTATCTGGAAAACGAGTAGCAA
>CM032328.1:91932378-92125973 GCA_019022515.1 Quercus aquifolioides | reverse complement strand
ATGTTTTTGGCATCCAACGGTGACCAATTGATCCAACGAACGGTATTTTTCTTCAGGATTTAGGTGGGATAACTTCCACCCATTTTCTGGCCCCTATATAAAGCCTCAAAGGAGATCATTTCTCCTTTACTTCAAAATTTCTCACTCTCTAGCGAACTCAAGCACTTAATCTCACAAAGTTTTTCTTCAAATCATCATTAGTACTTTCTTACGTATCCACAAGAATCCTTTTAAGGATCTAAAGATAACTCCCTAACTCAGTTCGCGTAAGTTTCAATTTCTTCAAACCCTTATTCTCTCTTCGGCCAACCTCCTCAGCCTTCAAGTTCTTATTTCCTAGTTATCATTCTTAGCGTTTCCGTCTTTCTGCTCATCCGGAATGGGTAGATTTAGGCATTTAGTGGAAAGTCCTGCCCAGATGGAGATATTTAGAGAGACGTATCACATACCACAGGACGTAGGCTTGCGGTATTGTCCCCCAGAAAGATTATTAACAGACCGAGAAGAGGGGGAAGTTATAATCCCTGTCATAGCCTTTATAGAAGGGGGAATGACTATCCCTATGGGTCGCATTACCAGAGATTACCTTCGTAATCATAGGCTTAGTCCCGATCAGTGTGCGCCTAATGTCTTTAGGATCCTAGGAGCAGTCGATGCTTTGAACCAACACCTAGGCTTGGGACTCACCTGGCTTGACGTAGTACATATGTATGAGTGTCATAAACAAAAGGGGGCGGGATATTATCTTAAATCCTGGTCCGACATCGTTAGGCTCATATCCTGTCTTCCCAAATCTAACAAGGGGATGAAAGACGACTATCTGATCGTCTCGGAGCGTGGCATGACGGTCTTCATTGCCCAACCCAACCAGGAGAGGTGGGATATCCCAGATCTAGGTTCCTTAAGAAATAGATTTAGGATCTTCATCACTAGCGTTGTATCTTTTCTTTTATATTCGTATTTTACTTGCTGATTGCTTTATTCGTTGTGTGTTAACAGATAAAAGGCATGTATCTCCTCGGCTCAGTTTAACCAACGTTGCCGCGCTCAACTACTTACTAAGATCAGGATTTTCGTAAGTGAAGACAGGCAACTTCGGGCCGCATCTCATTCTTGATTTCCAGCCACTCTCGGACACATTTCAACCGATCGGCAACGCGATAAGGCAGGGAGACCGTCGCATAAACCGGATAGACGTTGCTCGGAGAAACTTTTTATCTCCATTTGATCTTGCCCCCGTCCATATCCAAACCCGCAGGGTGTGCCTCTACTCATCCAACCGGTTCAACAGGTTTTTTGAACCAGTCACAGAGGAAAGAGTTGCTTCCTCGCCTCTTCACTTGAGGAACAGATTGATCGGTTCCAATTTAAAGAAGAGCACCAAGAGAACTCAAGTAATCCAGTTTCGGACCGAGGAGGAGACTAACAGACAATCCAGCATCCACGCTTCTGTCCTCATAACTGCCCTTCCAGACGACTCTTCGGAAGAAGAAGACATGGCAAGCCTAAGGGACTTAATGAAGGCCAGGAAAACAGCGATTGAGGCCAAAGAGACCGGTTCGTCTCAGCCAGTTATTAACCTTCCTCCACCACCTCCTCAGGTCCCTTCTGACCTCGGCTTAAAGCCAAACCCTGATCTGAAGAAGAAAATACCCATGACAAATACTGAAGAAAGGAAGGTGTTGCCTCCAAAAGGAACTATGCAACAGAAAGTGGTCAGGGACACCAGGAGTAGAAGAGCTTCGTCTACTGAGAGCCGAGAAGACCTTCTTGTTGCTGAGATGCGACGAGGACACCGTACCTGGTGTCCCAAGCTAGAATTGGATGGCGCTCCTTTCCCTTGGGACACCTCTATCAGAAATTATCAAGGGGGCAAGGCAGACCTCATTACTGAAGCCCTGGAGTAGCCACTTCTCCTACCAAAGGATATGGAGGCTTACAGACACTTCAGCCAACATGAACTCTTCCTATCCCTTAAGAGGGATTTAGCCATGGTAAGTGAATTAATCCAATTTTTTAATTAAGATTCTGATCATATTTATTCATTCCTTTTCTTTGCTTTATATTACAATGCTCCATTTTGTATTGTAGATTACCCAACAAATCTATGTAGCCGAGGAATGGAATAAAAACGCTCGCAATGAAGCCCAGGCAGAAGCCTATTCCCAGTCTGAGGTGGAGAGGAAGATAGGTAGTCTCAAGGAGGACTACGATAAGCTGTTCGAGTAGTTAAAAGAAATGACCAATCAGAGGAATAGCATTGATGTCGGCCTTAAAACTGCTAAGAAGCAGGCCGAAGACCAACGCAAGTAATTGCACATGACATAGATCAATTTGGCAACAGAGAAAAAACTGGTGAAAGGTCTTCGAGTTGAACTTCAGAAAGCCAGGGAAACTGCCCAATTTGCCAAGGAGGCAGTTGAGGCTGAAAAGCAGGCGACATACAAGCTGGGGGTGGAGGAGACCCAAGTCAGACTCACAGAGGAGTTCTCTGCACTTAGCAGAGATTATTGTGATATATCCTGGGGTAAAGCCCTTGACGCTGCTGGGGTCCCTGCAGAATCTGACCTAAGGCGACCTAGGAGCATCTACTATGATCCTGAAATTCGCCAACTCCCAGGTCCTGACTCCTTTCCACCTAAACAGCTCCTGGAGGCCTCAGAACGGCCTTTGGTAAGCCAAACTCCTCTTGCCCCTCCTGTAGCTCCCATAGAGTCTAAGCAAACTGGTGGTCAAGGCAAGCAGGCTGAGGATCCTCAAGGCAAGAGTAAAGACTTGGGTAAGAAGGCAACTCCTAAACCCAATGATCAAACCCAAGATGCTACTGCCACCCAGTCCGACAAGGCTTAGATACTTAGGATTTTAATTTCATCTGTATTAGTCTCGTATTGTTATTATTATTATTAGTTAGTTTTTTTTTTTTTTTTTTTACATTGTAAGGTATTGAAAAGTACTTTCTTTTCTGATCAATGAAATTGTTCTTTTATTTTCTATATCTTCACTGCACATATTAGAATATTCATTGTTATTGCAAATGATACTAGCTGATAGCTACTGTAATCTGAATAGACCTAACAACGATATCCTGCCAGTTATGCAATTAACTTATACCAATACTGAGAAGAAATAGATCGTATAAGAATTGTTAATGAATGTAAGAAACAATGATTGGTATGAAGGTTTTACATATTTTCTGGTACAACACATACAAAGAGTACTACTGAGCACTGTTTCTGAACCAAATACACAACCAAAGAGGCTTATCATAAGTTAGAGTCTATTTAAATATCTCCAAAGGGCTTCAGGTGTAATTGCATTTAAGTTTAAACATTAATAAGACCTGTAAGGGAGTGTTAACTAACCCACATCATCTGGTCCGAGGACTTCAAGCATGATTGGATTTAAGTTTAAACACTTGTAAGAATTGTAAGGGAGTGTTAACTAACCCATATCATCTGGTCCGAGGACTTCAGGCATGATTGGATTTAAGTTTAAACACTTGTAAGAATTGTAAGGGAGTGTTAACTAACCCATATCATCTGGTCCGAGGACTTCAGGCATGATTGGATTTAAGTTTAAACACATAAGAACTATGAAGGAGTGTTAACTAACCCATATCATCTGGTTCGAGGACTTCAGGCATGATTGGATTTAAGTTTAAACACTTGTAAGATCGGTAAGGGAGTGTTAACTAACCCATATCATCTGGTTCGAGGACTTCAGGCATGATTGGATTTAAGTTTAAACACTTGTAAGAACTGTAAAGGAGTGTTAACTAACCCATATCATCTGGTCCGAGGACTTCAGGCATGATTGGATTTAAGTTTAAACACTTGTAAGAACTGTAAGGGAGTGTTAACTAACCCATATCATCTGGTCCGAGGACTTCAGGCATGATTGGATTTAAGTTTAAACACTTGCCATGACATCTTTATGCAATAAATAAACATTTTGGTAAAAGAGAGAACTCGATTAATAGTAATACCTTTTAAGGTTGTTTACATTCCAGGGACGTGGTATTACATGACCATCTAAATCTTCTAAAAAATACGCCCCAATGCCAGCCCCTGAGGTAATGCGGTATGGCCCTTCCCAATTGGGTCCTAATTTTCCCCAAGCTGGATTTTTTGCAGTGCCCACAACCTTCCTGAGCACTG
The DNA here is from genome assembly GCA_019022515.1 of Quercus aquifolioides. Lineage (NCBI taxonomy): Eukaryota > Viridiplantae > Streptophyta > Magnoliopsida > Fagales > Fagaceae > Quercus > Quercus aquifolioides. The sequence continues at coordinate 92,121,816 of CM032328.1, read as the reverse complement.
GATCAGCAGGTGTTAAAGGCCTTAGCTTCATGTTGGCATCATAACCCTGTCTGAGCTTCTGTTGGTAATATGCCAGTTGGACCATTGCATTTTTCCTCTATTCCTCAATCAAATCCAAACTCCTCTTTAGCAGTTTGTTATTGCCACTCGGGTTGAATGCACTGGTTCTCAACGTTGGGAACCCAGTCTCTAGAGGGATAACAGTCTCAGCCCCATAAGTCATTGAAAAAGGGGTCTCCCCAGTAGACATACGAGGCGTAGTTCTGTATGTTTAGAGTACGTGTGGTAGTTCTTCTACCCATTTGCCTTTTGCATCATCCAGCCTTTTCTTTAGTCCGTTTACTATGGCTTTGTTAACAGCTTCCTCCTGTCCATTTCCTTGGGGGTAAGCAGGAGTAGAGTACCTATTTATGATCCCCAATTCACAACAATAGCTTTTGAACGATTTGCTGTCAAACTGAAGGCCATTGTCCGAGATGAGTGTGTGAGGAATCCCAAACCGTGCGACAATATTTTTCCAAACAAACTTCTTTGCGTCCACATCTCTGATGTTAGCAAGAGGTTCGGCTTCAACCCATTTCGTGAAATAATTTGTGCTGACTAACAGATATCTCTTGTTTCCTACCGCCTTAAGGAACGGACCCACAATGTCTAAGCCCCACTAAGCGAATGGTCATAGGCTAGATAATGGATTAAGGACTCCCCCAGATTGGTGTATGTTTGGTGCAAAACGTTGGCACTAATTGCACTTTTTCATGTATTCTTGGGCTTCCCTTTGCATGTTTGGCTACCAATAGCCTTGGGTAAGGGCCCTATGCGCCAAGGACCTAACCCCCGTGTGACTTCCGCAAATTCTTTCGTGTAATTCTTCAAGGATTGATTCGGCCTCCTCAGGGTGTATACATAGCAAATATGGACCTGAAAATGAACGCTTATATAATTTCTGGTTCTCGGATAGCCAGAACCTAGTAGCTTTTCTTCGTATCTTGTCGGCTTCTGTCTTCTCTTTAGGCAGAGTATCTTTCTTTAGAAATAAAACTATAGGGTCCATCCAACTAGGTCCTGCCCTAACTTGGTGAACCCGGGCTGTCCCCTTTCTCACATCCGAGGGCTTGTACAAATCCTCCACGAGGATAACCCGAGGCAAATCTTTTCTTGAGGAAGTTGCTAGAGTGGCTAGGGAGTCAACATGTGTGTTTCCACTTCTGGGAATATGCAGTAAAGTGAAAGATTCAAACCTTGATTGAAGGTATCTGACTTGGCTTAAGTACTCCTGCATCCTTTCATCCTTAGCTTCAAATTCTCCCTTCACTTGACCAACGACTAATATTGAGTCCGAGAACATCTCCACTGTCCTTCCACCCATCTTTTGAACCATGGCCATTCCCGCCAGTAGAGCTTCATACTCGGCTTCATTATTTGTAGCCGAGAAGCCCAGCCTCAATGACTTTTCAATGATGATTTTTTCAGGGGATATCAGCACTAACCCCACTTTGGAACCATTCTAGTTCACTGCGCCATCCATGTATACTTCCCAATGTAAGGGGCCTTGTTGAGAAATCATGCCAACTGATTTTTCATCCATGTCCGGTGTTGGCGTTACTTCTTCTAAATGGGGCTCCGTGAACTCGGCCACCAAATCCGCAAGGATCTGGCCCTTGACTGATGTGCGAGGCATGTATTTGATATCAAAAGCCCCTAAGATTATGCCCCATTTAGCAATCCTCCTTGTGTAGTCAACACTTCGGAGTATAGCTTTAAGTGGGAGCTGGGTGAGAACAACGACTGTATGTGCTTGGAAATAATGAGGCAGCTTCCGTGTACCAAGCACTACTGCCAGGATAGCTTTCTCCAGTGGAAAATAACGAATCTTGGCTTCGTGCAGCGACTTACTCACATAATAAACTGGCCTTTGCACACCACATTCCACTCGTATCAACACCAAGCTTATAGCATAAGGAGCTACAGCAATGTAGGCGAACAAGACCTCATCTGGCTCAGGACTGGACATGATTGGTGGCCGAGCTAGGTAGTCTTTAAGTTACTGGAAAGCCAAAGCACATTATTCAGTCCACTCAAACCCCTTTCACTTATTGATCAAAGAGAAGAAAGGCCTACACCTATCTGCTGATCGAGAGATAAATCGGTTCAGAGCAGTAGCCATTCCAGTCAACTTTTGGACCTCTTTAGGATTCCGAGGAGGTTGTAAATTGTTGATGGCCTTTATCTGATTTGGGTTGACCTCAATTCCCCTGTAAGTGACCATGTAGCCCAAGAATTTCCCTGATCCCACACCAAACGAACATTTGGATGCATTTAAACGCAACTTGTATCTTCTGAGAACTTCAAAAATGTTTCCAAGATCTCTCACATGCTCGGAAACAATCTTACTCTTCACCACCATGTCATCTATGTAAATCTTAATACTTTTACCCATTTGTGGCTCAAACATCCTTGTCATCATTCTTTGATAGGTGGATCCTGCGTTTTTTAAACCAAATGACATTACTTTGTAGTGGTAGTTCCCAATAGGGGTGACAAAGGCCGTCTTCTCCTGATCGTTCAGGGCTAATGGTATTTGGTGATAACCTTGGAAAGCATCTAGAAAACTCATCCGAGGATGGCCAACAGTTGCATCCACTAGCTGGTCTATTTTAGGCATAGAGAATGGATCTTTAGGGCAAGCCTTATTTAAGTCAGTGAAATCCACACATACTCGCCATTTCCCATTCTTCTTCTTTACCACCACAGTATTCGCTAGCCATTCAGGATAAAAAACTTCTTTAATAGCCCCAGCTTGTTTGAGCTTTGTTACTTCCTCTCGCACTGCGTCAGCGTGTTCCTTGGATGGGCGTCGAGGAGGCTGTTTCTTAGGGGTGATTAATGGGTTGACCTTCAGATGGTGACATATGAACTCTGGATCCACTCCCGGGGCTTCGTAAGCATTCCAAGCGAATACATCGATATTTTTCTTAAGGAATTCTATAAGCTCTTCCTTCTCCTGCAGAGGTAATTGAGATCCAACTTGAAAGAACTTCTCTGGATCCTCCCTGATAGCAACTTTTATCAAATCTTCACACCTCGTACCCTCGGTTGAATCATTGATGTTCAATGCCAAGGGTTTTGATTGCTACAAATCTCTTCTGACATGGACCGAGGGCTCAGCTTCGGGCTTATGCTGGATGGCAGCCACTAAGCATTGCCTAGCCATAGATTGATCTCCCAGGATTTCATTAACCTGACCTTCATACGGATACTTAACCTTCTGATGCAGAGTAGAGGAAACAGCCCTTAGCATATGAAGCCATGGTCTAGCCACAATTGCAGTATAAGAGGAATACGCATCTACAACAATGAAATCTACCTCTACTACCTCTGTACCAGTCTGCACGGGTAATCGTATTTGGCCCTTCGGGGTAACAACTCTTCCTTCGAAACTCACCAGGGGAGAACTGTATGGAGTTAAGTCATCAGGTTTTAAGTTCAACCCCTTATAGAGATCAGGGTACATTATCTCCGCTGCGCTGCCCGGGTCCACCATTACCCTCTTCACATCTTATCCTCCAATTCTGAGGGTGATTACTAAAGCATCATTATGGGGTTGGATGGTCCCAATCTTGTCTTCGTCTGAGAATCCTAAAACTGGTGGAATACTCGCTTTAGTTCTTTTCGGATCGTGATTAATGTCTCCTGTGGTTAGACGGGCCACCGACATTACCCTAGATGGCCAGGATCCTGTTCTCCCTGGTGCGGCGAAGATGACATTGATAGTTCCCAAAGGGGGCCTTGAAGAATCATCCCTTCGGGGCTCCGAGTTCACCTGACTTCCTCGGCCACTGGAGTGATGCAAGAGTTGTTTTAACTTACCCTCACGGACAAGCTGTTCCAAATGATACCAAAGACTTCTACAATCTTCTGTGGTATGCCCACGATCCTAGTGATACTGGCAGTAGAGGTTATGATTATGTCTCTCAGGATTTCTCACCATCGTGTTCGGTCGTTTGAAGAATGGTTTATTTTTAATCTTCTCCAAAACTTGATACACTGGCTCTCGGAATACTGCGTTGACTGCTTGAGGATTTGCCGATCTAGACTGTCCAGCAAAATCTCTTCGCGGTTTATTGTTATTATAACGGTCCGACCTGGAATCCCTCATCTCCTGGGGGATAACCTTGTCCTTTCCCTTTCCTTGTTGCTGATCTTCCTCAACTCTTTTATATTTGTCAATGCGGTCCATGAGCTAACGCACGTTAGTAACAGGCTTACCAGTTAAGGATTTTCTTAAACCATACTCGGACGGAAGGCTGAGCTTAAATGTATTAAGGGCCACTCCATCAAAATCGCCTTCCATCTCATTGAACATCTCCCAGTACCTATCTGAATACGTTTTCAAGGTCTCACCTTCTTGCATGCTCAAGGATAGCAATGAAGCCAAGGGCCGAGCGACTCTTCAGCAGGTGACAAAACGGGAACCAAATGCTTGAGTGAGTTCTTTGAAGGAACTAATGGAATCTGCTTTCAGGTTGTCAAACCATCTCATCGCAACTAGTTCAAGACTGAAAGGAAAAACTTTGCACATCAAAGCTTCATCCTTGGAGTAGACAGCCATCCTTTGGTTAAAATGGCTCACATGCTCAACAGGGTCCGTTCGCCCATTGTAAATGGTGAATGTTGGCTGATGAAAACGTCGGGGAAGTTTCGCCCCTTCAATTCTACCAGTGAAAGGCGACTTAGATATATGGTCCAGGGCTTTACTCATAGCATCGTTTCCCACACCCCTAAGTGGAGGGCTCTTAAACTGCCACTTATCGTGGAACTCTTCTTCGTAAGAGAAAGACTCACTGGGTGGAGTTCGAGACTTCCATTTGTAATTGATGTCTCTTTCATCCCCGAAGAAATGTCATTGTCCGAGGAAACTCTATTCCTTTTTGCATGGCGTAGCTCCCTTTTTAACCAGTCAATCTCCAGCTGCATGGCCCTATTGCCATCTGCATGGGAGACACGACTATCACCTCGTGACTGACTCCTTTCATCATGTATTGTATGTACGCTTCCTTCACGATCACCTCTTCGTTCGAGGTTGAGGAAAGGATCACCGTGCAGGGATGCTCTGGACTCTACTGGTTGTTGGCCTGGTTCAACCATCATTAATTGGGGATTTCACTCTGGCTCAAGCTCTCCCACAGATGACGCCAATTGTAGGGTCAAGATTAGTGGCCCAAACCCAAGAGATATGAAATATGAGCCCAACAAGCCCAATACAATAAATTTGTAGAGAGTGGGTAAAAAAGCTAGGCTGTTTGTGAATCCAACAACAATTAATCAAGGTTTTATTAAAAGAACAAGTCTGAAAACACTGAGAACTTGAATAAACCCAGGTCCGAGGAGACAGATTATAGTTTGAATGTCTAAGGTTACACTTGGAGCTACTGATAGATCCTTAGAAATCAGTGGGCTGAAAGTCTCCGGGCTCGATGATCTTGAAGGATAAGTCCTATAAAATCAAATGAAATTAGAGAAAGACCGGTGGAGGCCGGTTTAGAACCCTCCGATGGTAAAGTCAGTGGGTTGAAGTAGAAAGGAAAATACTTCTCAAGACTTCACTATTTTGTTAGAAAATGTCTCTCTCCCTTACCTTCTACGTAGAAGAATGCTTATATAGGGCACCTTGAGCAGTTATTTATTGTAATAACCGCTCCTATTGTTGAGGAGTCCAGAGAATTCAGAGATAACTTCCATAACTTCCGTGGAAGTTACTTGTTTGGACCGGTGCTTCATTGCGGTTAATGGGGGCTTTGGTTCGTTTGGCATGTTGAGTTCAAAGTGATCGCCCGTCCGTTGTCATGGACGGACGAGGTTACCCTGTCATCATCAGGGAAGGATGAGGTCACGTCCATCCTTTATTAAGGAGGGACGAGATCATGCTTTTTGGAAGAGTGAATCGTTAGTCCCAAAGCTTTGTAGACCTCGTCCGTCCATTACTAAGGATGGACGAAATTTACCTCTAGGACCAGCATAGCATAGGATGGACGAATAAAAGAGGGACGAGTGTAAGAGACTGTCCCTTCCTTTACACTTTGTCACGGACGGCCCACATGGATGAGACGGAACTAAGCGTGTTTTCTTTACACCATCAGTTGCCCCCTTATTCATATGGGTCATCCAAAGGGAAAGGGTAACCTCGCATTACTTGGGTAACTGCTGTTAATGTGTGGGTGTGCCACGTGTCACTATTTAAATGGTGGCCTGTTTCGTCGATTCATTTTTTTGAGACGATGGCCTCGTGTCATCATTCTATTGGCTGTGTCGTTTCATATGCTTAGGTCAGTCATCTATAAATAGTGGAATGCCTCAACTACCCTCCTCACTTCTGAGATTTTCCTTCTTTGACATTCCTCGTCTAGAGCCTCGTCTAAGAGTTCCCTCGCATCCATAGTTTCAGTTCGTCCTAGAGCCAGGTATTCCCTCTTTCCTCGTCTTTTAGGTTTTGAAAATTTTCTTTTCAAAAATGTCAGAAATAACTATCTCCTCGTCTAGCAATAGTACAGAGAAAGCTATAGACGAGTATTATGACGAGAGTAGTGATAACTCTAGTGATACTAGTAGCAGTAGTAGGGGAAACACCACGGACAAGGAATATGTCTTAGGGGTCCCTGGGTTCCCTTAGAAGAAGTACAAAAACAACTTAGAAAAACTTTAGGGTCCCAGGTAGGTACTTCGTCCTCCATTCCTCCGTCTAGTCCTTTGGATGAGACGGAGATAACTGTATATAGTTGTGCCGTAGATATTCCTTCCAAAATGGACGAGAAAAGATTAAACAACCATAGGGAGTGATACCAAATTCCAGACGAGTTTAATCCTAGATTGCCCGTCCGTGGAGAGTGGTGTTGTAATCCCTATTTTGGGATAGGTGTGTATGAGGCCTACCTTCTAGGAGGTCTTAGGTTTCCTTTAAATGCTTTTACCAAAGAATTGTTAGTTAGATTAGGTCTAGGAGTATGTCAATTGAACCCAAATGTATAGAGATTAATTATCTCTATGCAAATTTTATGGAGGGAAGTGTTTGGAGGGGACCGTCATATTACTGTGGATGAGTTCCTCTACTGCTACAAATCTTCAGAGATTCATCAATCCCCTAGCTTTTATCAATTCACGGCCAGAGGTAAAGATTGTAGATTGGTGAAATCCTTGGCCTCGTCTGACAGAAAATGGAAGACGGAGTTTTTCTTCGTCTCCGGACTCTAGGTTGGTAATCCTGTAAACGTTGGCCGGGATACTTTTGGTCATTTTACTGGGGACCTAGGGAACCTTCGTCCTGAGGGTAATTCCCTTAGTTTTTCCCCCCTTTCTTTCTCTTTTTTATTTATTTATTTATTATTATTATCATTTAACCTCAATTTATTTCATTACAGCCGTTGGACGACCTGCCTTGAGCAAGTTGCATCGTGACTACGTCCACAGGGCTCATCTACAAACAGATAGGGATTTTCATTTCTTGGTCAATCTTAGACGACTAGCCAAGTGGGGGTTAGGCCCTAACCCATCTGACATAGCACTTGCACACGAAATTACTGTAAGAAAAAGTAAGTTTCAAACTTCAACATTCCCTGCATCTTTTATTTCCACTTTCCTTCGTGTCAAAATAAACTCTACTCGTCTTTTTTCTTTATAGGAATGGCAACCATGAGAGGTAACAAGGGAAATGAGGTAAATGCTGAGGGGGCTCGTCTTGAACCTGATCGTCAAGCTCGTCTATTAGCTGGAGATAAGAGGAAGACCATATCCAAAAACTTGGATTTGGAGAAACTCCCTAACAGACGTGGCAAAAAGACCAAGCATGGCTCATCCGAAGTGGTCAAGCCTACTCCGTCATCCCACCAGCCAGCCAAAGTCTTTGATGTTGACTCGTCTACTCCCGTTGAGTCCACTCCATCTAAGACTCCACTGTCTAAAATTGTGTCAACCTCGTCTCAACCTTCCTATAAGGCCCTTCAAATATTATTGAAAATGAAGACCTGGCCTGGGAACGTTTCAAGAATGCTGTTACTGACGAGGATATAAACGTTTGCTATGACATGTCCCTTAAAGATTTTGAACACTCTGGTGTCCACGACCTTTTTAAGGTAACATTTATCTTTGTCCTGACTAAATTTTCAGTCTCCTTCCCTCTTTTTTTTCTTTTTTTTTTTACTTTTATTTGTTGTTTTTTATAGGGCATGTCTAAGTTTATAGCAACGTCTAGACAGGCCACTGGGTTGGATAAGACGAGGATCCTGTTAGAGACGAGGATATAGGAGTTGAAGGACGAGGCCAAACAATGGGCTAAAGTGGCTACTAAGACCACGGACAAGGTGAAGGAGTTAAAAACTTTGGTTGAGGGTTTGAAGGCTAGTGCTATGGAAAAAAATGCTCGTCTTGAAGACTTGCAGAAAAAGAGCGACGAGCATAGCATTCTCCTCTCCAAGGCAAAGAAAGATGCAGTGGTTGAATTCAAAGCATCTAAACAATACACTAATGTTTTGGATACCAACTATGCAGCAGGGTTTGAAGATTTTAGGATGGACGCTATTGAAAAGTTTCCTAATGTAGACTTTAGCTCCATTGTACTCAATTTGAATGCTGCCACCACTAGCTCTCTCTTTCACCTCGGCTCTGAGGACGCCAATATAGAGGACGATGCCACGACCCAACCTCAGGACGACCCCAACGTTGATGCCTCAGTTTAAAAAATATTTCGATGTTTATGTCTTCATCCAAAATTTTTTATTTTTTATTTTTTTTTTTTTTATGTAATCCAAGTACATTAGGCTCGTCCATGTTTAAGGACGAGTTTTTATAAAACAATTTTGTAAGGGTGTTTGGACATTTCTCGTCCGCCCTTTTGAAACAATTTAATGATTGCTATTTCTCTTATATATGCATACCTTGTTTAGCTCGTCTACATTTCACATATATGCTTAAACCACTTTTATCGAAATTTTACTAAGTGTAGTTTATTCATGTGAAATGATAATTATCAGCGTTACCCATCCTTAGGTTTGGCTAATTCTGACGTTTAATAATGGTCAAGACTTTTGTTTTTCTTGTCCATGTGTTAGTACATTCTTGGCGTCCATGCGCTAGAACGTTTTTGGTGTATGAATACGTATATTTCCTCATCCATGTCATGGATTTGCACGTCTTACCTCGTCCATCATATGGACGAATATGCCTCGGGCATTAAAATTTGCTCAAGGTTTTACCTCGTCTTACTTCGTCCATTATGTGGACGAATATGCCTTGGGCATTGAGATTCTCAGTCTAGGGTTTTACCTTGTCCTTTACTTTGTGGACAAGCACGCCCAGATTTCTGACAAGTTGACGTTACATCTCTGCGTCCAGAGAATTTTTTCGTTTTTGAGCTTTTTAGCTTTTTTCAAGGATCAATATGAACAAAAGTGGTATGGAAATCATGGATTCACACAACATTATGTACATTCCACAAACATTGTTCATAACATAGATATTGTTCATAGACGAGGCATGCACTTTAGAGGCTAATGCCTTTATTAGAACAAATACAAACCAAACCATAATTTCGTCCATACGTTTAACATAATAACAAAGCCACACAAAACATATAAACAAGTTTTTATGTAATCTCTGGGCTCGTCCAGAGTTATGCTTCTCTAGGCTGGCAAATTACTGATAGTACCTCCTTAAGTGCTTCACATTCCAAGGATGCTCCAGCTTCCTCCCATCAAGGGCTTCCAAGTAATAGGATTCCTGTCTTTTGCAGTTGATAACTCTGTAAGGGCCTTCCCAATTAGGTCCCAACTTCCCATGAGCTGGGTTATTTGTTACTAAGGAAACCCTTTTCAGGACGAGGTCCCCTATGTTGAATCGCCTTGGCTTTACCATTGCGTCATATTGCCTAGCCATCAGGTTTTTATACCTCGCCATCCTTTGCTCAGCGTTCGTCCTTACCTTGTCTATTAAATCGAGGTTCACATGGATTTGCTCCTCATTCGCTTCATCCTGATAGGTTGCCACCCTATGACTGGTCATGTGCACTTCCGCAGGTATGACTGCTTCAGTTCCATAGGCTAGCTTAAAAAGAGTTTCTCCTGTAGGAGTTCTCGCTGTCGTCCTATATGCCCACAGAACACCTGGTAGCTTGTCTGGCCATACTCCCTTTGCCCCTTCAAGCCGAGTCTTGATTATCTTTAACAGGGATCGGTTTGCAACTTCAGCCTGGCCATTAGCTTGTGGGTGGGCAGGCGAGGAGTAATGATTTTGAATTCCAAAGTGTATGCAAAAGTCTTTGAAGAGTGCATTGTCAAATTGTCGTCCGTTGTCAGATATTAGCACCCTAGGCACCCCAAATCTACACACAATGTTCTTCCATACGAAGTTTTTGACATTTTGTTGTGTGATGTTGGCTAAGGGTTCTGCTTCTACCCACTTGGTAAAATAATCAATACCAACCACGAGAAACTTCACCTGTGTTACACCTAGCGAAAAAGGACCCAGGATATCTAGCCCCCACTGCGCAAAGGGCCATGGGGCCGTCATTGGAGTTAAGTACTCTGATGGTTGCCTGGGGACGTTGCTAAACCTTTGGCACTGATCGCATACCTTGACGTAGGCCTTAGCATCAGCTTGCATGTTTGGTCAGTAATATCCTGCTCGGACGACTTTGTGGATGAGTGACCTGGCTCCTGAGTGGTTTCCACATGCTACTTCATGAATTTCTCTTAATATGTAGTTTGCTTCGTCTGGAGCCAAACACCTGAAATAAGGCTGGGAAAAACCTCTTTTGTAGAGAACCTCGTCCAAAAGAACGTACCTAGCTGCTCTTACCCTCAACTTCCTAGCCTCATCTTTTTCTTCTGGGAGTCGCCCGTCTCTTAAGTATGACACGATTGGAGCCATCCAGTTTCCTCTACTTTCCACCTGCTGTACTTCTGGGATGTCTATACTTGGAATGTACTGAATCTCATCGAACTTATCCACGGCTTCATTTGTTGAGGCTTCTTTTGCCAAGGTGTCGGCTTCCACGTTCTCCTCCCTTGGGATTTGAACGAAATTAACTTCTTCAAACTTTTTTATAAGGCGCATCACCCTGTTAAGATACTTCCTCATTCTTTCTTCCTTAGCCTCATACGTTCTATTCACTTGGCCCATGATCAATTGAGAATCTCCCAGGACGAGGAGTGACTTCGCTTCTACAGACTTAGCCAATTCCAGCCCTTTGTGAAGAGCTTCGTACTCAACTTCATTATTAGTTGCTTGGTACTGCAAACGAACTCTGTGTCTCAGTTTGTCCCCCTCTGGAGATTGCAAAACCACACCTATTCCTCCTGCGTACTGTGTGGACGAACCATCCACATGGACGATCCACTTCTTGCTGTCTTCCATCTCATCTACATCGCCAGAATTTAGTGTAAACTCTGCAATGAAGTTTGCTAGAGCCTGAGCTTTTATGGCATGCCTTGGTTGGTACTTTATGTCGAACTCACTGAGCTCGACGGCCCACTGAATCAAACGCCCTGCAGCCTCTAACTTGTTCATTGCCTTCTTGAGTGGGTGATCCGTCACGACGTTGATGACATGAGCCTGGAAATAATGCCTTAGTTTCCTGGAGGTTTACCAATGCAAAAACCAACTTCTCCATTAATGGATATCGTCTTTCTGCTCCTCTCAGTGCTTTGCTGTGTAGTATACAGGTCTTTGTGCCTTGCTTCTTCTTCACTAGTGCTGAACTCACTGCATGTGGGGTGACTGCCAAATATACAATCTTCTCCTTGGACGGACGGGCTTAATAAAGGAGCCATGGTGAGATATGTCTTCAAATCTTCGAAAACTTTCTGACACTCGTCGGTCCATTCAAATGCTTTTTTAAGAACCTTAAAAAATGGCAAACATTTGTCAGTAACTTTAGAAACAAACCTGTTGAGGGCAGTAACTCGTCCGGTGAGTGACTGGACTTCCTTAATATTGCTCGGAGGCTTCATATCCAATATTGCTTGGATTTTATCAGGGTTTGCTTCAATTCCTCTGTAGGAGACCATGAATCCTACGAATTTTCCCGATGATACTCCAAAAGCACATTTGCTAGGGTTCAACTTCATGTGGTACTGTCTTAGTATGTCAAACGTCTCCTGCAGGTCGTCCAGATGCCTCTCCTCATCCTGAGTTTTCACCAACATGTCATCTATGTAGACTTCCATATTTCGCCCGATCTGTGGACGAAACATGTGATTGACCAAACGTTGGTATGTTGCCCCAGCATTTTTCAAACCGAAAGACATTACTTCATAACAGAATAACCCCTGACTGGTAATAAAGGACGTCTTCTCTTGGTCTGCTTCATCCATCCTGATCTGATTATATCCAGAGAAAGCGTCCAGGAAACTGAGCAACTTGTGGCCCGCAGTAGAATCTACCAACTGATCAATGCGTGGCAACGGGTAACTATCCTTGGGGCAAGCCTTGTTTAGATCAGTGAAATCAACGCACATCCTCCATTTGTCATTTGCCTTCTTGACCATTACCACATTGGCTAACCAGTCAGGATAGTATACTTCTCGAATGAACTTCGCCATGATTAACTTCTGAACTTCCTCTTTGATGGCGTTATCTCTCTCAGGGGCGAACACCCTCTTCTTTTGTTGCACTGGCTTTGAGGAAGGGCATATACTTAGACGGTGGGTAATGACACCAGGATCTATACCCGGCATGTCTTCATGACTCCAAGCAAACACATCTCTATTTTTCTTTAAAAAACAAATGAGGTCCTCTTTAACCTTTTCTTCCAGGTCCGCCCCAACCCTGGCACACCTTTCAGGGTTATTCTTATCTAGGGGAATATCTTTCAACACTTCAATGGGTTCTGCCACGACTCTCCTTTCTTCGATATTCATTGCTTGAATTTGCTCGTCTGTAGCCAACATGGCCAGATAACAGTGGAGTTAATTCCGTACCGTACTGATCGGTACGGCTGGAATTTATCGTACCGGTAGGTGAACCGGTACAGAAATACCCGTGATTCGTACCGCTTAAAATACCGGTCCTTACCGGACTATACCGGACGTACCGCCGAATATCGGACATCGCGGCCGAAAAATGGAAACCAGGCAGTACTAAAAACTTGAAGAAAATGGAAAAAATTAGCAGCAAAAAGCTCACGATGCCGTCCTCACCGGTTGTTTTCCCATGTTGTCGGCCATTCCCCAACCTTCCTCCTTCTGTTTTATCCAGCCGCTTCTCTTTTTTCTTCTTCATCTTCTTCTTCTTCTTCAGTTTTGACCGAACCTCTCTTCTTGTGCCTTCTGTTTTAGTTGTGTGTATGTGTGTGGCTCTTGATTAATTGTTTTGTGTGACTTTTAGTTGTTTGTGTGGCTCTTGTTTAATGCTTTTGTGTGGGTTCTGACACCCCACGTGAACTCTAATGAATTCAAACTTCAAATATACTTTTTTTTTTTTAAGCTAAACAACTTCAAACATACTTGACTTTTAGGCTGGCTGCCACAATTTTATATATATATATATTTTGAAAGCAACTTTTTATTATTATTACAATCTAGTATGTCAGATTATATTAATAGATTGATATTGGAGCAAGAAATAATCACGTTAAAAATAAGCAACTAATTTAGAGAAATATGCTATTATAAATTTAAGGATTCTTATATAGATTTATAAATAATTCTAAATAAATAATAAATATGTATATATATTATATATTATTTATATAAATAATAGCAATAAACCCGAAACGGTACACCGGTATTGACCGGTACCCAAAATATATCGTACCGCTGGTCAAACCGGTACAACCTCCGGTACGGTATTGACTCCCTTGCCAGATAACACTCTCTTGCTGTTAGTTGGTCTCCCTGTACTTGCCCTACCCCATGCTCCGTCAGGAACTTCACTGACAGGTGGTATGTAGACGTAACTGCCTTCCACCTATTTAGGGCCGGCCTTCCAATTATGGCATTGTAAGAGGACAAGCAGTTTACTACTAGGAAATTCACATTAGTAGTCAGCTGTTGTGGGCATACTCCCACCACCACTGGCAATGTAACAGTACCTACAGGCTGCACTTCATTCCTCCGAAACCTACTAAAGGCGAGTGTACTGGATGAAGCTGGTCTCGTCGACCCTCATCTGCTGAAAGGCAGGATAATACAGAATATCTGCCGAACTTCTGTTGTCTACCAGCACTCTTCTGGTCGTGTAATCAGCATAAGCAGGGCGATAACAATAGCGTCATCGTGAGGATGGTGGATTCTCTGCTTCCTCGTCCGTGAAGGTAATCGTTTGCTCATCCATGGGCTTTGCCCTTGGTGATCGTCCAGAAAGTTGGACGCTCTACACTTCTTCAGGTATGCTTTTTTTGTTTTGGACGATTGTCCAGTTATACTTCCCCTATGATGACCCTTATTTCTCCGAGCGGTGGTGTGAGATTCCTCTACTTCCCTTTCAATTTCTCGTCCTTATGGTCCCGTCCAAGGAAATTTCTCAGCTTCCTTTGCTGATAAGATTCTAATCTGCTGCTTCAAATCAAAGCACTCGTCCGTGTCATGCCCATGGTCTCTATAGAAGCGACAATACTTATTCCGATTGCGCTTGTTGGGATCTCCTTCATTTATGGCCATTCAAGGAAGGTCGCCCTTGATTTGATAGGACTTGCTCAAGTGGCACATTCAAGGGGTGTATGGTGATTCCGCACTGAAGGGCTGCCTTCTTTCTTGGTTTTCTATTTTGTTCGACCCTTCTTTGGCGAGGACTTGTTCCGATGACGCTTGGGTTGGCTTCCTCATCTCAATCTCTTCCTTTTCTTGGCTATGATAGCATTCCTCGCATTCATAAAGTTTGGGTGAATGGATAGTCAGCCATGGTTGAGGTGTTTATAACTTGTGGATTAAAAATAAGAGTGCACCCCATTATGGAATGTGCCAGGAAGGAGTTATTCACCTCGTCCACTGCAAGGGTCCTGTTTAAACCGCGTGATGAAGGATCGCAAACTTTCATCTTCCTTGCTTATGGTCAGCAAGTAGACGAAGAAGTTTGTGCCTCTGCCTCGATTAAAATTATTACGAACAATTGTTAATCTCAAAGGACGTCACTGTGTTAGGGGGTTTTTGCTAAACCACATCGTGGGGCCTTTGAGGGTGGTGGGGAAGGCTCTACAATTATTCATCAGAAACCCCTGAAGGTATGGTAGTCTTGAAAGTGGCGATGGTCAAAAGGGTCTCGCGTTCCATATACGAATCCAAGGAAAGGCATCTTGAATTTTGGAGGCAAGGGATGGCCATTTTGATAGAAGGCTATGAAGGGAGAGTCAGTTCGGTGAACTAGGTTTTACAGGGTTAGTTCTCCTCATGTTTCCCTCTTCTCATCATAACTTTCCTCATATGATCCATTTCCTTTCCAAAGTGGCATTCTGGAATGGTACCCTTGATGGCTTCGGTTTGCATGTTTTCATCCCCTTGACTCTGTCCAAGGTCTTCTCCATAGGCTCATGTCGTTGCCTTTTAAGGGTAATCTCTCTCCTAAATTCTTGATTCTGGCGAGTCACTCTGCCATAGCGGCAACCATTGCTTGGACGTGTTGGCCAGGAGGGGGTTGCATGGCTGGTGCAGATGTTGGCGCGATAAGGGTGTTGCTGGAAGCGTCTCTACTCTCTTGAGGGCCGGACTGGTAGCCTTGATCTGGTACGAACCATTTCAGCCCTTTGTCGGAGAAGAAGAAATCACAGAACTCAACAAATGAGTTCAGGCGTGAAATAATACTTCCCACGACGGCGCCAACTGATAGAACCTTAGAATCAGTGGGTGAAAGTCTCCGGGCTCGATGATCTTGAAGGTAGTCCTGTTAAAATCAAATGAAATCAGAGAAAAGACCGGTGGAGGCGGTCAGAATCCTCGATGGTTAAAGTCAGTGGGTTGAAGTAGAGAGGGAAATATTTCATGACTTCACTATTTTGTTAGAAAAATGTCTGAATGTCCTACCTTTACGAAGAAAAAAGGTTTATAGGGCCTAGAGCAATTATTATTGTAATAACCGCTATTTGTTGAGGAGTCAGAGAATTCAGAGGATAATCCCATAACTTCCGTGGAAGTTATTATTTGAACCGGTGTTCGTTGCGGTTAATGGGGGCTTTGTTTGTTTGGCACGTTGAGTTCAAAGTGATCGTCCGTCTGTTATAATGGACAGACGAGGTTAACCATCAGGGAAGGATGAGGTCACGTCCTTTATTAAGGAGGGACGAGATCATGCTTTCTGGAATAGTGAATCGTTAGTCCCAAAGCTTTGTAGATCTCGTCCGTCCATTACTAAGGATGGAGAGATTTACCTCTAGGACCAGCATAGCATGGAAAACAAAAGAGGGACGAGTGTAAGAGACTCGTCCTTCCTTTACACTTTGTCACGGGCGGCCCATATGGACGATACGAAACTAGCGCATTTTCCTTGCACCATCAAAATAGATTTAGAGCATTCTCATCAGCTGTTGTATAAAAAATGCCATTTTGACACATCAAAAGCCTACTTTATTATTTTACAACATCATTTTACAACATCTCATTTATCAGGTGTTTATTTTCAATCCTATACATTAAAATAATATATCCATACATTAAAATATCATTAAAAAAAAAAAAAACTTCAAACGGTAAAATTTCTCCCTATCATTCTCATCCTCATCGTTAACAACAACAACAACAGCTCCTCCACCACTGCTGCAACAACGGCCAAACAACCACTGTCGCAACAACACCGACAGCCACGGCACAAACCCACATCCACCAACGGCACTTAAAAAAAAAAAAAAAAAAACACAACCAGAAAAAAAAAAATCCACAACAACCCAAAAAATAACCACAACTACCCAATAATCACCACCAAATTGCCGCCACAACAACAGTACCACTGCCACAACTAACCCACAACCCACCACATTCACAAACCTCAAAACCCATCCCAAATCAAACAAAACAGCTCAGGCGGCGAGGTCGGCTTCAGGCGAGAGACGTCAGCGGCGAGATTGGCTTCAGGCAGCTTCAGGCGAATTGGTTTCAGCGGCTTAAGGTGGCTTTAGGCGAGATCGGCTTCAGCGGCTTGAGGATGAGAGAGGAAGAGAATGAGAGTGAAGAGGGAGCTGTGGAGGACAACTATGGCTCTGGCGAGATCGGTGGCTTCG
The DNA here is from genome assembly GCA_019022515.1 of Quercus aquifolioides. Lineage (NCBI taxonomy): Eukaryota > Viridiplantae > Streptophyta > Magnoliopsida > Fagales > Fagaceae > Quercus > Quercus aquifolioides. Next base: position 92,104,625 of record CM032328.1, on the reverse strand, counting down.
GCGAGATCAGCGGCGAGATCGGCGGCTTCGGCGAGATCAGCGGCGAGATTTGCGGCTTTGGCGAGATCGGCAACAGAGAAGAACGAAGACGCAGAGAGAAAAGAATGAACGCAAATGAGAGAAGGGAAAGAGAGAGTCCGACTGAAATATAGAGAGAGAGTCTAAGTGAATAAACAAATAATAAAAAAATTTGGCATGGCTGTCCGTACCGTCTCATATTTGGCATTTGGCACACCTGATGAGGATGCTCTAACTATCTATTATTATTAAAATGAACTAACATTTTAAGTTTTTAACTAAAGTTTAGCACATTAATTAAGATATAGACTTATAATTGCAAATATTTTTAATAAATTATATGGATTGTGACTAATGAACTTATAAATAAGTAAATAAATATTTATATATTTATTTTATATAAATATATAAAATTAGTGGTAATCCCGAAACGGTACACCGATATTAAACGATAACAAAATATTTCATTTATTTGACCAAACTAAAATAGTCTTCGGTATGGTATTGATTGATTCCTTTGTTTTTGGTCCCTAAAATGAAAAATGCGTTCCATTTTGGTTTTTACTGTCATCTCACTGATGAAAATTGCTTACATGATAAACGAAATGCATTGTTTGCCTACTAAATGCTGACATGACCATTAAAAAAATGGTCCTGAGACCATTGGACTTGGTGAAATTCATTCAAATCTTGATCAATAGGATTGAAGAGTATGGTGACATATTAGTGTTGGTAAAATTTGAGACCAATTGAATAGTCAAATTGAGTAAACATAACCATACAAGTACACAGCACATGTCCATCATGCGCCATACTTAGATTTGAAATCTAACCATTAGATTTTGAAGAGTATAATGAAAGGTTAATTCTAGTAAATTATGGTCACAATCAAACGATTAGATTTAAAGAAATGTGTGGTCAAAGTTGGTCAAACCCGATCAAACTTAATAGATGGTCCCGATACCACTGGACTTGGTTAAATTCATATTTAAATCTTGATCATTAGGATTGAAGAGTATGGTGACATATTGGTGTTCGTGAAATTTGAGACCAATTGGATGGTCAAATTGAGAGAATATTATAGCCATTTAGGTACACACACATGTCCATCACGTGACATCCTTAGATTTGAAATCTAACCACCCAGTAACTTATTATTGAATCCATATTTTAGAAATCCAATTATTAGATTACATTTTCTATATGTTCTTAACATGCATGTCAATTTTCATGCCAATTGGATGTAATTTACCATTTGTTCTATAAACTCATCTTTTATGTATTATTTTGAACTACAAAAATTTGAATTTAGACAATTGATTGATGACATACTTATTAATCTTTGATTACCTTCAAATTTTGTAACCATGAAAAATGTATGAAGATAATGTAATTTAACGATAGATTTGTCAAAATTCACATCGAATTAAGAAATATTTGGTTGGGTTCAAGTTACGTCTGACGTAACTCTAAAAAATGTTACACTACCTAATAACTTATTATTGAATTCATATTTTGAAAATCCAACTGTTGGATTACATGTTCTATATGGTCTTAACTTGCATGCCAATTTTCATGCCAATCAGATGTAATTTACCATTTGATCTATAAACTCATATTTTATGCATTATTTAAAACTACAAAAACTTGAATTTAAACAATTGATTGATGACATGGCTATTAATCTTTGATTACCTTAAAATTTTGTAAGCATAAAAAATATATAAAGATAATGTAATCTCATGGTAGATTTGTCAAAATTCACATCGAATTAAGAAATATAGGATTGGATTTAAGTTACACCTGACGTAATTCTAAAAAATGTTACACTACCCAATAACTTAATATTGAATTCATATTTTGGAAATCCAACTATTGGATTACATGTTCTATATGTTCTTAACATGCATGTCAATTTTAATGTCAATCGGATGTAATTTACTGTTTGATTATAAACTCATCTTTTATGTATTATTTTAAACTACAAAAGCTTGAATTTAAACAATTGATTGATGACATGACTATTAATCTTTGATTACCTTGAAATTTTGTAAGCATGAAAAATATATGAAGATAATGTAATCTCATGGTAGATTTGTCAAAATTCACATCGAATTAAGAAATATAGAGTTAGGTTTAAGTTACAGGACATAACTCTAAAAAATGTTACACCACCCAATAACTTATTGTGGGTACCTAGGCATGCTCGGAACGTCCTAGGCATGCATGCAACCACCTAGGCCGTCCTCGGATGGCTTTTGCAACGTCCTAGGCATGCATGGCAACGTCCTAGGCATGCTTGGAAACGTCCTCGGACGGTGTCCTAAGAGTCCTACATCGAAGGAAAACCCCCCCACTTGCTGCCTTATAAGCTTTGAAGCGAAGGAAGTAGTGTACCATTTAGTGGATCTACCGGTTCAGTTTACACATTTTAGGTCCAAAAGCCATACCTCTAAAGGAAGTCATAAAAGCAAACTTATCAAACAACTAAGGATTGTTTGAGAACAAACTACCATGGGACCAAGCAAGTGCGAAGCACTTATTCTGCTTCTTCTATTATCCAATTCAGGAAGAACAGTAAATGTCTCCTCAACCTTGGGACAATTAAAGGTACAGAATGTAAAACTCATCTTATTAAACCATTTATAATCAGCTATATTTGGTCATGAATATTTCACGGCAATACAGAGTGCAAGATTATGGCTGCGACGATTGTGTTGGATCCACACTAAACATTTGGTTCTAGGAGATTGCTTGAAATTTTTTTCAAGAAATTAAAATTTCAATTATGTTAATATTTCAGCTTATTTCAAATCAGAATGCAAAGAAAGAACTAGGAGATATTGATAGCCTCACAGAAGAGAAAGTGGACAAGGTGGTGGAAGGATTTCTAGAAGATGTCAAGGAGAATTTGATTGACACCAAAGGTTGGCCTATTAATATTTCTGCTTACATTGTCTCCAAGGCAGCTCTTAATGCATATACAAGGGTTCTAGCAAGGAAGTACCCTAAAATAGCAATCAACTGCGAGTGTCCAGGGTATACCAGCACAGACTTAAACCACAACAGTGGAGTTTTAACTGTTGAAGAAGGTGCAAAAAGTCCTGTGATGTTGGCTTTGATGCCTGAAGGAGGGTCTTTTGGCCTCCTCTTTGGTCAAATGGAAGTATTAACCTTTTGAATAAGAAATGATGCTACCCAATGAGTACATAAGCATAGGGAAGAAACATGGAGAATGAAAATGTGTTATATATGGAAGCTTCTTTAAATGTTATAGTTGGTTATGCCCTTTTGGATATACACCACTGTAAGTTTCTTTAAGATCTTCTCTTTCTCCGATTCTGTGTGTTAAAAATATTTAGTATTCTCAAAAAAAAAAAAAAAAAAAATCTTATAGATGGTTTATTTCGATCTTGCATTGATCAATAAAAGCTTTAGAAAGTCTTTTTTATTCTACTTTATATTATGTGAAAACTCTTACAACACTAGTTGTTAGAGCAACATTATACTTATTGAAATTAAAAACTTTTTGACTCATTTATACTGTTTGGTGCTTTAAAGAAAGAAATTTTAGGTTACTTTAAATTTTTGATAAATATATTGTGGGTGCCCAGTTCTCGATTATGGATTCATTAACATGATTGAGCTCACAATTTACTTATTATAGTGGGTTTAGGTATATCCTCCTACAACGAGAAGTTTCTTTGAATTAGGGCTAAAGTTAAAAAAGGGATTGTTGATTGGGCTAACCAAGCAATCTGGCTTCTAAACCTATTCTCTCTTTCTCACTGCTTTTTGGTTCTCTACCTTTCAAGGTCCAACCCCTCCCCCTTCTGCTTGCTCCCTATTTATAACCTTTTGTTGGTGGATCAGCAATGATTGTTTTTAACATTCTTCGTGTGGGTGTGGTTGGGGCCTACTAGGATTATTCTTGACAAGAGAGGCCCCACTTTGGAAATAAAAATTCGATCCTTGGGATTCACAATAGATGCCGGATAGCTTTGTTAATTTTTGCTCAATATCTATTTCAAAGAAACGCATCTACTTATCTCCAGCAAAACCACTAATTGGCACTGTGATACTAGGCTAAATTAAATATAGAATTTCTATACATGAGATCTTTATTTCATTCACCAAGAAAGAGGAACCAACAGACATTAGGCATAGCTACATTGAACAAAATCAACTACATAATTTACACTCGATGCAAAAAAAGGAAAAGAAAGAAAGAAAAGGCATATTCACACTTCAAAACTTCATCAATATAGCTTGCCACTTAACAGAATGGATTGTCAAGGTGGTGTCTGCCCACAAAGTATAAAAGCTTGAATAAGGCACTGGGCAGCATGCGTTTGTTCTGTGGTCCCAGATACTATAACTACACCTTCCATAGCCCCAGGTTTTGGGTCATGAATCAACACCTTCGCACCCGAGATCTGAGATGAAATTTCCAGGGCCAACATTCGCGTCAAAATCAATATAGTACTATCATCATAAATTTGATGTAGAAAGATTGAAATTAATACACCATTCATAAACCCACCTGCTGGATCTGAGTCAAGTTACTGTTGTTCTCTCCATGAACATGGCCCAAAAATGTTTGAGGAATTGTGATCTCAACAGTCGTGCTGGTCAAAATTGGCACTTGACTTCCGCTGCTCATAATAATATTGGCAGAAAATGAACAAATGCACTTCCAAATCAAATCATGAAGTTTCTTTTCTATACTTTCTGCTTTTATGTTGTCTCTGCCTACATAAAACTACATATTACCATTTCCTATAAATCTAAACTGATCATATATCTTGTCAAGCTTATCCAAACATTAATGCCTCACACCAAATGAAAAAGAAAGCAAAGAAAAAACGTGGAACAGAATAGCAACTTATCAATATTGTTTAAGTGAAGATCATATCCACAAAGTTAACCAATACTCCTTTTACAATATTGCTGACTAAATCTATATATTGGATTTAATTGGATGGGTGGTATGACAAGAGGCTATCACCATGTCATGCCAGCTTAACTCTAATTTACAAACCTAAGTATAAGAAGATGGTGGAAAAAACAAGAAATCTGGGAGAAGGTACCTTCGAAGAGGCCCACTTTTTGATGTCAAGCCCAAAACATCAGCTGTTCCCCAATTATTTCCACTGCTCACTGCCTGAAAGGAACAAGGAGTAACAGGGAAATTATAAAATGGAAGTAGGTAAATTGGCCCCATGCTTGGCCCCAAATGTTGAAGCTTCAAACTTTTGGAAAAACAAGCAACCAACCTGAGGATTCCAAGATCTTGGAGAAGAAGAGGGTCTGTCAAAAGTAGGACCATGTCCTGGTCTCTCACTTCCATAAGGATAGGGAACTCGGTCCATGTTAGATGGACCACTGCGATCCATACCATGTGAAAATGTAGACTGGTGATCTAGGGGTTGGGATGGAATGGCAGAACGGTCAACTCCATGAGGATGCCCCACTGGAGAAGGATAGCTACCTGGGGAAGCTGGGTTATGTCTTGGCCGGAACAAAGGAGGAGGCATTTCTGGAAAAGGAGACAAGTAGGGTGGTGCAGAAAAATTTGGAGGGGGCGGTTTCATTGGAAATATGGTTTCCCGAAGCCTGCCTGTTATGTGAAATAAAGCGTCCTGTACGGATTGCAAGTTTCCAATAACCTGCCAAAAAGCACAAAGCCTGTTTGGTCTTCAAGAATAATTAGAAATAAATGGGCAGAATATATTTCTATTACCTGTTAAAAAAATCCAAATCACATTGTGAAATACAAAAATGGAAAATAGGCATATTTTAAATTGGAAAAATTGTCCACTCTAATTGATCCATTTAGTTTAAGTCGAAGAGCCAATCACTTGAACCAGCATGGTTATAGCATCATGGACAAGCTTAAAGGACATATGAGCCACAACAGCATCATTTGGAATACCTTAGAGAAGCGTGTGGTACTTGGCTGAAGATTTATTCAAAGAATGGAGACTCCACTGCAACATGAAAAGTACCACCTCACATTCATAGTATTCTTGTTATTGATTCAGAAACAGAAAAAAGAAGTTGGGATCAGAATTAGAAGGACATCCAAAAGGAAATGAGAAGAGGAGGGAGCGGCAGAGAGAGAGAGAGAGAGTGGCTATGCTAGTTTGGAAACTTTCACTTGAGCATGAAGCTCAAGGTGTCTTGATTCATTTATTAGAATGTATTTTGGCATAAATTAAAGACAAGATTGTTTGATGACAAATTGGAAAAGGATTTGAGGAGAGAAAATAAATACTTGTAGGTTTTTCTTATGGGGGAAAATAGGGAAATACTGTGACAAATATGCAAAATGAGTAAAACAGAAAGTTCAACAAGAAAATTCTCCCATCAAAAAGCTTAACAGAGAATATATCTATCTATCTATCCTATAACATATAGCAGTAACGCTTTTTTTTTTTTTTTTTGTCATAAGGGTTAATTACCTTTTGACTTTCTTAACTTAAGCAATATATTCATGCCCAAAAGGGTTAATTACCTGTACAACTTCATCATTAGGGGAACCACACTTTGGAACTTGTTCCTTTGAAAAAATACGTATACTAGCACCAGTAGCTCTTCTCATTTCTGTTATAATGAAACCTCCTTTACCCAATAAACAACCTATCTGCTGTGAATGAACAAGAAGCCTAGCAACGACTGCAGCACCAGGTTCAAATCCAATCTCTGCAATTCTACAATGCACACGAATAACAGCTTCCTGGGCTGGAGAATGTTTCTGCTCGGAATTCTGCAGTAGGTCAAAACAATAGAATTTGAGAAAACAAAAGATCTTCTATCCCTAAAAATTCAAATAAGAATATTTCTAGATTATCAATCCATTAAAATGTTAATGATGACTATTCTAGAACAAAGTTTTCTTTAATAGGTAATTACACCATGGAAGGGATTAGCCCTATGACCTCACCCTCCAACCCTTACCTGCAAGGGGGTAGAGTCATAGAGATGCAATTTGGTCCAAGGACCATTGGCTTCTAGAAAAATAGTAGTACAAAAGGTTATGGAATTTTCTCCTATTTGAAAGGTCCAAAAAAGGTAGTGGATGACCGTCATCATCTGGACTCTATACATAGGAGATCTCAAAGTGACCAGTCGGATTATGGAACCCATACCACTTAACATGATTCACAACCCAACCCACTTTAACAAGGGCATTTTATGTGCTAGGCTTCTTCTATCAGCCCTTGCACCAAATATATTGCTTTTTTATAGGTAAATAAATTCGTTAAAAGAAAAAGAGAGGAACCCCAATACACTAGCCATGTACAGAAGAGAGCTGAAAAAAGAAAAGAAAAAAATACAAATAGTACTGACAGCATTATCATTCATGATTGAACAAGAAAATAAAAATTATTCCTTCAAATGCAGAGAAGCACAACAAATTTTAGGGTCAAAGACCATGGGATACTTTTGTCCAAGGCAGTGCTAGAAAAGGTTTATCATTCTCGGGTCCTAATTCACTACACATGTTACATTGTGAAAGAGATGAGATGGAAAACACTCATTTTTTGAGGAGATTCTCTCCATTTCATGGTCAATATATATATATGGGCAAGACTTAGGAACAGTACTTAGGTGTTATTCCTTAGGTTCTTCTCTTAAGATTTTGCCATGTGGTTTTTTTTCTCATGGATGAAAGTGCATTTTTTTAGTTAGGTAACCACATGGCAGAATCTTAAAAGAAGAACCTAAAGAACGGTACCTAAAGTACTGTACATAAGTTTTGTCCTAAATATATCTATATATTAAATCTAACGCTTTAAATAGTACCATGTCATTTAAAATATTCAATGACATGGCACCACATGCACCTTTTTTTAGATTTGTAAATTTGATCTGGAACATGATATGGACTTGATTATCCTGGTCCATATTTTGCAAGAACAATCTAAACCAAAAGATTTTTTTTTTTTTTTTTGAAAAAAAAAATCCACATGTATTATGGATCTCCACACATTAATAAAAGAATTATAATTCAAAGATGGTTTAGTTTTCATGCCTCTCGTGCTGATATCACAACACCCGCTCATCTGAATCAGACACAGAATCAGCAATCTTAATAGACGCACCAGTTTCACTTTGCAAAGCTCGTATTATACAGCCACCTTTCCCAATCAGACTACCAACTTTATCAAGTTGGCATAACAACTTAAATATCACCTCTTCTTCCATAGCCATCTGTGACCAGCACCAATATTTTCAGGCCCTGGAACTGAAGAATAACCTCTTGAACGATAATCTGCAGCATGAAAGCTAGATGCATAACCCCGTTGAGGAAGATCAACATATGGTGGCAGGGGAGTTCCATGTAGTGCCCCAATGAAGGTTTAGTAGAACCAGAGTTGGCTGCATCAACCCTAGGGTTGTCCTGAAGACAACTTGAAACAGACAGGAGTGCTTTCTTTACAGCTGAGAAGTTTCCTGTTATCTGCATATCATTAGAATATACCCTTAAGAAGTACTATACTGAATAAAATAGAAATTATCATTAATAAAAGAAAAGAACTAGAATGGTAAGTCAGGGAGCCATCAGCCAAAAACCAGGACTAGGCTCCAGCAAAATAAGTACAAGTACAAGGGAAGCTTAGAATAAAAAAGTATGAAGACCCACAGCAAGCATCTGGTACTCTTCCAGTCATGAGTAGGCTCTTTTGAGTATATCAGTAGGTTGATTCTGAATGCCTTCGAAGTGCAGCAAGTTTCGAGCATTCCAACTAGCTCATGCAATCATCCCCCAGCCCTCTAATATAATCCCTTAAACAGGGGTCAGGCAAAATCAGCTAGGTTGATCACATGTCGGGTTGGATCAGGTTTCATAAATGCCATCCAGTTGATCTGACGTTGTCAGGTGAAGGAAAGGCCCAACTGATGTCAACCAACAAGTGGAAAAAACCGTCCGAAGGTCACTCACGGGTGGGCAGTCAATAGGACTAAGTCAGGTAATTGGGTACATTAGATTTGCATTCCCATCAACAAAAACACAGATCTACTACATTAGATTTCCACATATCTATATCTACATTCATAAATCCACACAGAATCTCACTTTCACAAAATAACAAAACAATCAAACTAATCATTTTCCCCTATTTACGTCTTCAAACCCCCCCTCCTTCCTCCTCCCCACCCCCCCCCCCCCCCCAAACAAAAAAAAGATATACCAACATGGCAACCCAAGGAGCAAGCTCAGTGTTGTTCAGTGTTCTTGGGTTTGACAAATTAATAATTGGAAACGAGAGAGATTTATACACACACACACACACATATGTGTGTGTGAGTGTATATATATATGTATGTATGTATGTATGTATGTATATAAGAAATTAATTTTATTGAGATTAAAAATCAGTCACCCAAGTATACAGGGTGTATCCACCTGGGGACCATACAATCAAGCGTGCTAATTACAAAAATCTATCAAATCACAAATTGAAAGAAGAGAATAACTATGCACTATAAGCATCCAATCCAACAAGGTTTAAAGAAAAATAATTTAAGATCTGGAAAAGTGTTAAGCTATTGAACAATGCATATTCGCAATTTAAATCTTTTTAAAAAAAAAAAAAACCATAAATGCAACTGATCCACCTATATTGAATTCAAACCAAAACCTCACCCTCCCTCCACCCTTACCTATAAAGAAGAGAAAATACAATTTGGTCCACAAACCATTGGCTTAATCAAGATGCAAAGTTTGTGATCGCATCCTCCCCACCCAAAAACCAAACTCCAATAAACATGCTAGTTCTATAAAATTATGTCCTGTTGTAAATCGGAGCAACATCACTTTCACTTAGGTCCACCAATGACACCACTTTCAATTGTTCTTGTGACAAATTTTTCACAATTGTTGAGGTGACAGGTTATTGATTGGTGTATAATTTTGGCACTATTTTGAAGTTATTTGGGAATCTGGGCTTTTAAAAATAAAAAATAAATAAAATGATACTCCCAAATAACTTCAGAAGAGCATTTATTCAACTAGTTATTATCAAAATAATTTTTTTTTTTGGCAAATTTTGGTCACGTAAAAGTGACGTTGCACTAATCACAAGCTACCACCCTCAACAAGTTGTGAAACTTGTTGTATTTATAGCATCATTGTTGCATCAAGTTTACCAGGCAACAATAATCACAATACCCCATGTTCATAGCAGTAGTATCCCTAAACTCATTAAGAATGAATCCCATATATTTGTTTAAAAAAAAAAAAAAAATAGTACTAACAGTTAGCAATTCAATTTTCAATAAACTCAATTATACTAATTATGCTAGTCTTATAAAATCAAAACCCAACATTGTACATTTCAATCACAATTGAATTGAATTGAAAAAGGACTTACTTGAATCAAGTCATGAGAATGGTGATGATCTCTAGGCAAAACCCTAACTTGGGCCCCACTCTCCTGCCTAATCTTCTCCACAATCTTCCCTCCTCTCCCTAACACACACCCCACCTGATTACTCCCCGCCAATAACCTACAACACACCGTCCTCCCCAACCCCATATCCTCTCCGCCGCCGCCCGAATTCAAGTTCGGGTCCGGGTCGTTCTCTTTGTTGACTTCTTCGTTTTCATCATCGCCGGCCTTCGCCTTCGCCATTGCCATTGCCATTGTCTCGAAGACCTTCAGGAGCGCTTGCTGGGCCGGCGAGCAGTCCTGGTCTTGGTCGCCATTGTGGCTGTCGTTGACGATGTCGTTTTGGATGTGGACGACGCAGTGGTCGGTGTCGTTGCTGTTGTTTTCGGGGGAGATGTGGAGGAGGGATTGGAGGGGGCGGAGGTGAGGGATGAGAGAGGAAGGGCAGAGAAGACGGAAGACAACGCTTTGTTCTGTTGAGAGGTGGCGCCGCTTTGGTGTGGTGGTGGGGTCCATGGTGGTGGGGTCCAATGGTCGCTTGGAGTTTGGGGTGAAGGATGAAGAAGAAGAAGAAGAAGAGTCCATTTTCAGTTGAGATAGAGAGAGCCCAAAATGGGCTCTTTGTTTTTTTTGTACTACTACAACTACAAAGTACAAAACATACATTTGACCAAATGAAATCAGTTTGTACAGTTTGAATATTGTAGGCCTCCAACGCATCCTCTAAGAGGCCTAAGTTCGAGTAAGCCGTCTTCCTTGGTGAACGATCTCTAAGTTCAATGTAAATCATTTTTTAGGTCAACGGTTTGCCTTGATTCTAGTATGAGGCAGTCTTTCCTCACTTAATTTTTTTTTTTTTTTTTAAGAACACTTCAGACACTAAAGTGGGTGTCCAAATTAAGCACATAACTATTTGATATAGTTTTTTTTTTTTTTTTTTTGAAGGAATATTTGATATAGTTATACTATCTCTTACCACTACATAAATTAATGTCACTTATGAATTAAAATTTTTTTTTCTTTAAAAAAAAAAATTAACTTGCAGAACATACATGCATAGATTCTTATGTGACATGAAATAGACATAATAATGGTTTATGTTACATATCTGTATCATACAATTTACAAGTATGAACCGTATGAACATGGTTTATGTTGCATATCTGTATCGTACAATTTATAAGTACAAACAATATGATCAATAAGTACTTACGATACAATAATTTTTAATTTTTTCAATAGCTATTATATTCAAGCATTAAAATCGGGTTAAAATTACACATAAATTTGTTTCTACAATACTTTAAACACTTTTTAACTTTTTTTCTACAATACTTTCAGCAAAAAAACAATCAACTAGCTTTTAGCTTTTTTTTTTCTACTGTACTTTTAATAATAAACTTTCAGCAAAAAAAATTAAATAAGTTATTTTCAAACCAATCCAATATGTAATTATACTGTATGAGTATGGCATTTATATCTCTGGATTGAACCCCGTACCATTATTTTGGGGTTGAACTGCTACTTTTTTTTTTTTTTTTTCTATTCTTTCTTCTTCTTTTTTTTTTTTTTTTTTTTTTTTTGAAAATTGATTAGAATGCTACTTGGCCTAAAAGCCATTAGCAATTTTCGTAAGATTCTTTTAGATGCACATTATTGCTTCTTTTTATTGTAGTCTCGTTCCTTACAATATCCTCTGTTCGTGCCACAAACCAAGATAAAATTAAAAACAAAACAAAATAGAACCAAAAAAGAAATGGGAAAAAACAACAGTTGGTTCTTGATAGATGCAATTATAAAATCCTTAATTCACTGAAACTGCTTAGGAGGAGGCTAATGCAAAACAAAGCCTGTATGAGATCCTTTGGGCAATTCCCCAGCATTGGCTTTATGGACAAACATTACACTGTCAAAAGCAGTATAATTGAATTGAGGATATATCGGTATTGCCCCAAATGATTTAGGTTTCTCCAAATCTGTCTTTCAAAGGGCTTGAAATTTTAACCTATCCACATATAAAGTCAAGTTTAACAGCAGAAAGTTCAGGCCAGCATAAAAATCCAACCTCCAAGTGCAGCAGAACCAACCCTATAAACTCATTTAAAAGGGAATAATACCAGTTCTTCCATTACTTTAATAAATAGATTCCTTCCTCTATATGGTGGCTGAATCCAAAAGGGCTATCTTATGACATCACTAAGGTTTCCTGCAACTCTTAACTGCCATTTGGTCAGCCTCAAAACCTATTTTCTGCAGAACATGCAACTCAAGATAAGGTAAAATGATTAAAAAGATTCTGTGTTTCTTAATGCTCATCTCGGTAAGATAAATTCATGTTATCAATAAAAAGGTTGCTCACCTCATCCCTATTTAAGAAGAATTCTGTCCAGCTTTTGGTGCTGCTCTAGAGAGGTCCCTCAAAGTTCCCTACAGTTCATAGAGGTTCATAAGTATAAATGAACAAATTTTGTGCCATTGCTCATGTAGAAAATAGGAAAAAAAAAAAAAAAAAAACCTCGTGTGGAGGACAAAGTTCTACTAGTGCTAAAATACACGCGCGCGCACACATACACATATGTATGTGTATATATATATTTGACAAGTACTTCCAACCCAAGTACATTGATACCTGTAATTTAAGAATTGGAGATAATTTGAAAGCTTTGCCTTCAAAGAATAAATGCCAATAGTGGTTTTGGCATTGTTTCAAATAAGAGCCAAAGAGAGGTCGCACCACACACTCAATTCTCTCTAGTCCATTAATTATTACTTATCAAATAACACCCAGTGGATTTTTTAAAATTTTATTATTATTATTATTATTGCAAAAGGAAAAGAAAAAGAAAATGAGAGGTTACTTTTTCTTTCTCTAAAAATAAATCTTTTTCATTTATTTTTCTCACTATAACTTAGATGATTAAGTTAATCAAATGTAATTTGTGGCAAAGTACACTGGAGAATACATTCAAGGGAAGGCTTTTTACAAGTCCACAAGCATATGAGATTGCATTCAACACAAGAGCAATACAAAAACTTACAATAAACAATACATGAACACTACTACTTACCTTGCTTGCCCACATAAGTCCACATGCGTTGCAAAGGGTCTTTGGCCCTTCAGGACCACGTCGCATCATTGGAGTAGACTTCTCACTGATGCCACAGTGTCGACAGCTAAAAAGATTTAAGAGGAAACATCAGGCACATAGTTGCAATGATGATAAAATTAGATGGGTTCAAGGAGAAAGATGGCATGAAATGGATGGCACATCAAGCACATAAAGAACATATTTTTTAACATTTTGCTCAAAGTGATGTGCAATTTGTTAATTTAAGGTGCTACTAAAGTTTTCGATTGAATTTCCAAGGTCTCTCTAGATAATGCACCACACGTACAAAGTATTACAGCAAATTTAAGGAGTTTGTGATTGTAACTACACAACCAACCCCATGTGGAGAGAGAGAGAGAGAGAGAGAGGGAAATCTAACCCATACATTGCCACAAGAAATACTGGCAATTTTTAACCATTTGTTTAAGATTGGTATGTCATGGCATAGCCCCACTTACTAGGTTCAACCTACCACTTAATTAGGTTCAACCTACACCATCCCATTTTTCAAATGATTTAAAGAAAAATGGACTCAACTCATGTACACAGGTGATGAAAAATCACCAACAAAAAGTAAAGTGTACAAGACAAAAATGAGGGGGGTGGGGGTGGTGCAGAAGAAATTACATGCATACCAAATCCTCTATACTGCCTCATCTTCATTTTCTGACAAACAGAAAATCAACAACCAAATGAACCCACAAATAGAAGAAATTTAACGACCATTAAGTCATAAAATCCTTGCAGTTAAACAAGTAACAGATGGTCAGCTTTTCCGCTTTATACTCACACAAAAATTCACCTATAACCTGTTAGGTCTTGTCCCCTAAAAAGGCTTTACTATCATCAACATCTTAAGGCTGCTGTCCAATCACCATCCAAAAACTTTTACCCCTCAGCATATTTTGCAAAATCCAAGCTACCCAAATAGATCCTGTTTTGGCAAACCAATACAAGATATGTTTCATGGCAACAGCATTATTCCATTCATGCATCATCTTTAGACCTAAGGCACCCTCCTTACATACACAAACCTTTTCCCATGCAACCTTGTCTCCCTTTCCTGCCTTTATATCTTTTTTTAAGACAGCCATGTTAAAACCTATTTCCTGTTCTTATTAGGGATTATCAGTCCTTTCTGTTTTCATGAAATTGTCCAATAAACTAATTACAGTTTCAAAATTGAATTCAGCCACAAAGATTCTTTTGCAATTCCTTGTCCATTTATGAGATCTGAAAAGGACCACACACCCATATTAGTTAGTTACACATGCACAAATTTAGTAATGCGCTGCTGCACATGTGGTACAGTACTAACCTACTATTGTTCAGATGCAACCCCTAGGTAAAAAATGCTTCATTAGAGATGATAAGATAGCCAAAATATTACACAAGTCAACCTGCATATGTTAGATAATAGTAGTCTTAAATGAAGACTCAAGAGTCAACCTCGCCTTTTGTTCCTGGATCTTCAAGTTGCAAACTAATTTACCCTACTATTATAACCTTAAACTTCATTTAGTGACCCAAATGACAATTAACCCAACCAGACCTGAATCAAGCATGACTAAATGTTCTTCAGGCAATAAAACTACAGACACACACACGCACACGCACACGCACACGCACACGCACACGCACACGCATATATGGATCATCAAGACTCACGTGGGACTCATAAAGTATATAATTCTGATATCTCCCATTTTCATGGTAAATATATCATTAATTCAAGGTAGACATTACAGAGTACTAAATAAAATATGATAACTTACACAATCTCCTGATGCTGGGATCCATTACCGTCAGGACCCCAGCTCTCGTCTGAGCCCCAACTTGTTACAGCTGATGCTGAATCATCATTATTGGACTTAGAAGACGTAAATTGACCTTTATTTCGCTGCATCCTACAAAGCGACAATAAAAAACAATGATAAAATATTGCAACTCCTAGTAAGATGTCATGCTTGATTTGGAATTTACTATACAAATTTCAGAATCACCACAATCTTTCCCTTTTTACAAAATGCACAAGCTTCATTTAAATGATATGGGTTGCTTACAATGTCCATTTAAATGGATCTTATACATCATAAAATAGAGTACCAAGAGTGGTATACTTTTTCTTCTTCAATAAACCCCGTGCCATTTCAAACCAATACACTCAAAATGGGAAGGAGAGAGTACTACATATCTTGCAACTTCTTATGCTTTTCCAAAGAAACAATAGAACTTGGCCTATAGAGTACAAGAAAAAAATAGCTCTACATATAATAAATAGATTTACCACAAAAGGTTTAAAAAGTTATGATGAAGACAGATGCCATACCTAAGAGCTACCTCTTTACGAACAGTATAACGAATTTTCTTGTCAAAGTTTCTTTCTTTTCGCTTTTCACGGAATCTAGCC
The DNA here is from genome assembly GCA_019022515.1 of Quercus aquifolioides. Lineage (NCBI taxonomy): Eukaryota > Viridiplantae > Streptophyta > Magnoliopsida > Fagales > Fagaceae > Quercus > Quercus aquifolioides. The sequence continues at coordinate 92,088,687 of CM032328.1, read as the reverse complement.
AGTGAGGCATTTCTCTGAGGGACACTTAACCGTTGTGGAGTACCAGAAATTCCCTGGTTAACTCTTTGTTAGCAAGATACTTGAAGAGACAACATACATCATTAATTATTAGAACACTCAGAACAAGTACCACTACCTGGTTATTATTGTGAACAGTTGCTGGGATGGCAGGCATGTTTGGAGGTATTTCCTGGCCCCCCAACAATAATAGCACAGCTTGAACCTGAGAAAGACATCTTAAAATTATTAAAAGGCAGTTTCTACATTGCACCGTTGCATAGACAAGATAGCCAATACTAGTTTCATGATAAATTGAGGATCATTATGAAAAACAATTCATGGTCCATATTTCCAGATAGATGCAATCATCACATGTGTGTCCAAAAATAACTCTCATGTCAATACATAAATTTTATGCAAAAAAAGAGTTGCAACTACATCAAATTGTATTAATGTTACATATTCAAACTAGTTAATCAGCTGGATCTAATCTATGGAAAACATGAACTTGAAAAATTGTGCACTTACACTAATCAGCATTACAAGCTAATCTACATATGCACTATGTCACCTAGATGCAAACAACTCTTTCTTTTACTTTTCTAACAGCCATGTGCACAAGCCAAGTGCTATGCTAACTAAGCTCAGCTCACTTTTATTTGAAGCGATCTCAAGCAAGAATTTCAACAACCTCCTAATCTCAATTCGAGCTAAAGTGATTACACTTTGTAGAATAAACCGAGTCAAGCCAAGAAAAAGGTTGGTCAAGATTAACTCTTTTACTTCACAGTTTTGCTCAAGCAGGCCAGTTATCTCTAGCTGAACTCAAGCATCAACCTGATGTCCAGTCAAGCTCAAGTAACTTAAATTATAATTCATTAAAAAAAATAATTAATTAATTTATATATATATATATAATAAAATAAAAATAAATAATAATAAAAAACCCGAGTCAAGCTGAGCAAAAAGTTACTCAATATTGACTCTTTTGGAACACAGATCTGCTTGAGCAGGTTCTTTACCCTGTCGATATTAATCTAACCTCAAGCAACTCAAATTGTTTTTTAAGGCCCTACATCTTATCATTTTGCACCCCCTGCATGTCCATACTTATACTCGTCTCCAATTAAGATTAAGATCCATGTTAGAAACACCAAAAGCTCATGTCACAACTCCAATCAAAAGTTTGTGTCCATAGATACATTTCATTGTAATTACTTGGTATCATTGCATTGTATACATCACACCCATCTAAAAGCCAACATCCTACCTTCTTGGATTATGATTGCAAACTCATTCTTGTATTCAGAATAATAAATACTAAGTCTCAAATTAAATACATTAACATGAATTCTTAAATACATAATATTTGAACATAATCACCTTCAATTGAGACCTTGAGCATTTTTTTAACCATATTAATTGCACATATTCCACATCAAATAATAAACACCCAAATCTAATATATCAGATCATCAAGCATAAAAAGCAAAATAGCGACATGAACTAAACAATGAGGACAAGTAAATAACCTTTTCAGGTGATACAGAATCGAACACATAAACCTGACCCTGAAATGACAGTGTAAGCTGGTCTCCACTATCACCACCAACATGATCCACCATTGCGCTACGATTATCAGAAAGATTCCCGGCATCAGACGGGACATCCCCTTCATAACCCTCATTCCCACCACCACCACTACCATTCACATTCCCATTGTCATGATGATGATTATCATCCATCCCATTCACATTCCCATTGCTCATATGATGCAACCCATGATGGTCATACTGAAATTGCATCGGATGCTGTGCCTCGCTTATATGCATCCGCACATTATCTTCATGAATGTCATCCATTTTTCACTCCAATATATATCACAACAATCGAAAACCACTACTTTTCATACAAAAATCGCTGCTTTCTCCTTCAAAATCAATGTGAAAGCTATCAATTCAATGATCAAATAACCCAATGCACAATTTAGTTGACAAGAAATGCAGGAAAGCAACCACTTTTCACTCCAATATATATCACAACAATTGAAAACCACAAATTTTCATACAAAAATCGCTGCTTTTACCATCAAAATAAATGTTAAAGCTATCAATTCAAAGATCAAATAACCTAATGCACAATTTGGTTAACAAGAAATGCAGGAAAACTGAAAAAGCAACAATTTTTCGCTCCGATATATATCACAACAATTGAAAACCATTACTTTCCATACAAAAATCACTGCTTTCACATACAAAATCAATGTCAAAGCTATCAATTCAATGATCAAATAACCTAATGCACAATTAAGTTAACAAGATAATGCAGGAAAAGCAACCATGTGTGTGTCACAACAATCAAAAACTACTATTTTTATATTCAAATTCAATTTGAAACCGCCATCAAATTCAAATATCAATAAAACGCACCGTTTAGTTGCTTTCACAGAACCGTTTGTGTGATCTCTCACTCACAATGATTGAAAAGCACCATCAATTCAATTACCAAATAACCTTAAGCAACGTTTGGTTGCCGAGAAAATATGATATTTTTCTTTTCTCAGCTACCAAACAGGTTTTTTAATCAGTTAGCAAAATTTTTGAATTTTGGAGGATAGGGAAAGCCGAAAACTGGAATAGAGATGTCCTTACACTGGAATTAAGCAATCCCCCTGTGTTGTTCTGATCCAAATTCCAAAATTATCAGAGAAAGAGAGGCTCCTGAGATCACCGGAGAAGTGAGATATCGAGGTGGATTTATGGCCGTTGGATGAAGTCCCGACCTTGGATGATCAACGGCGAGGAGAACTGTGCTGTTTTTTTGAGAATAGATGTGAAGGGTTTTGTTTGGTGTATGAAAATACTTTTATAAATTTTTGGGTAATTTTAATTTAATACTTAATTTTTCAATTGTGTTAATTTGGTTCTAGTTTTAAGTTTTATTTTAATTTGCCCCTGTTATTAAGAGTTGGACGGAAATTGCTAACGTGTTTAACGAACTATATAAACTTATAAACTATTATTTCTATATTACATAGGTGGACACTTGAAATGCCACATCATATTACATTGTCTTTTTTTTTTCTTTTTTTCTTTTTTTTTTAATGTGAGGGGCTGAATCTCTTTCAATTGAGTTTATGTTTGGGATCAAAATCTAGATTTCCTAATCCTTAAATCATAGATTTAATCTCACGGATTTAGCTTATTTTGGTGTATTAATTTATACTTATTTATTTGTGTGGCTTTTTTGATGATGTAACTTTGCTATTTTAACAAAATTAAACTAAAGTTTGATTTTGTATTGATAATTTGATGGATTCTTTTGGGAGATTAGGGTTCATTTGAGAGCAATTTATTTAGCTGGAATTGAAAATTTGTTACTTAAATAATATAATAGAACTCATAAATAGTACAAGAAAAAAGCTAAAAAATTAAATAAGCAGAAAGTTTTCATCACTTTCCAAATAGATTCTTGGTACTTATACAAGGCTCTAGGATGAAAAAAGTTGGTAGGAATAGAATAAATCAAAAAATTAGTAAATTAAATCTTCCAATTCAAAACTTAAACCTGTAATTAGGTGACGGTATGTTAACTTTTATATGTGGACCTTTGATTCACCGTCAAAATGATTAGCTCATCAAAAGCCACATATTAGTCTAAGCCACATATATATATTAGTCTAAGCCACATATTAGTCTAAGCCTCTTTTCTGCCAGCTCCGGACAGAACGTTTTCCCTATATAATAAGCTTAAACATCAACTCTCATCTGAAGATGCAAATGTAGAAGTCAAATTGAACATGTGTAGGCTATCAGCGACTTATTTGGCTTACTTAAACATGAAAGGCCCATGTGATCAATTTCATGGGTAAAATCATCAAAAATGATGAAAGAAGTTATTTTTTCAAGATAAAGTTTAACTACAAACTTAGTTGTAGTTAATAACTACAACTCTACCTAGTATCTTTTTTGCTAGATGTGAATTTTGGTAAATCTTACAACTGGATAACATTTTCTTTTTATATCTTTCATACTTGCAAATTTTCAAAAAAAAAAAAAAAAAATTAATAGTTGTGTCATCGATTAAATGTTTAAATTTCAAGTTTTTGTAGTCTATAATTATTCATAACAAATATGTTTATAGTAAATAATATCTAATTAGCACAAATTTTGACATGCATGTTAAGAACATAAAAAATATGCAATTTAACTGTTCTATTTTTAAAATATATAGACACATTAATTTTTTTTAGTGAGAGTCGTAGTTTCTACCTATAACCAAGTTTATAGCCAAATCCAAGAAACAATTCTATTCACGTTGCCTTCCAAATGATAAGAGTATAAATAATTTAAACTATTTCAAATTAATAATTGATATTCTATTTGTTGATTTCTTTTCTTAATATGGTTTTTTTCCTTTTTACAAAAGACCAAAGTGCTAAACTACCTTTCATAATTTGTTTTTGGAAACATATGTGAAGTTTAGTTAATACGTATAAATAATAAAATTACAAGGAGATAAGTGTTATTATCCCAAATTTTAGGATAATAATTAATAGTATATTTTTGAGAAAAATTAATTTAGTTAAATAATTAATATATTTCTAAAACAACCAACCAGCCAAATTAACCTACCTAACCCCGGAATCCTTAACCTATTCGGACAAGGACACAAATATTACTATATATATATAGTTATATACATCCCATGAATTCCAATCGACAACGTTATTCCACTCTCCGTCTTTCTCATTCTGACTCTCTGTCTCTCGCATTCTGAGTTTCTCTGTTTCACATTCTCAGTTTGTTTCTCTTATTCTTTCTGTCATTGCCATTCTTTTTGTTTCGCGAGGATCTGTGTTCACAATAGTTAACTAATGGCTTGTTTTGAACCTTTGGATTACAACGTGAGGTTTGAATCGTACAAGAGATTTGAGCCCAACAAGAGATTTGAACTGTACAAATCTAAAGAAGAGCCATCACCGATACGCATGGGATACTTGGAAATCCGTCTAAAGCCAAGGTATCAACTCAAAGTTCTTCAAACCAGTACCGACGACAGCAAAGATGAGAAGCTGTTTACGCTTGAAGACATTGTCTATCCGGAATTAGTTAAAGTACTCGATTTTCCTCGTTATGTCTTGGCCTCGCCAAAGAACATGAAACTAGTCATCGTGGACACGCTTGAGATTTTGCAGCTTGACTCTTATCTTTGCGACTCTCTCAGTCCGATGATGGAATCCTTCGTCACGGCTGCTTCTGCGTCTTTTGGAGCCGAGAACTTTGTGGTGATAGCCCACGTTGAAGTCGTGAAGACTGAAGTGATTGGTGAAGAGACCGCTGCTCATTTGGATACGGATTCGGAATCAGAATTGGAAGCTGATTAATGGTCATCAACAAGGAAACAATGTTTAGACCTTTTGTTTTAGTCGGTTGTTCAGATGGGATAATTATGTTGTTGTCCTATTCTGATTCGGAAAGAGTGGTATAGTGAAACTAAAATAGTTTAGGTTTGGATTCATAGGTTGTGCAACTTTAAGTTGACGGTTCTTTTTTTTTTTCCTAGTTTTCTTTGTGACTTTCTCTTTGAATCATTCCATATGAAATATATGCAATTTACGCATTAAATGAGATTAGAGAGTTTAGACACCAGAATTTCATTGATTAGTCATATAATAATTAATGGCATCTTGTTGATAACTTGATATGAGAATTTTATTAATTAGTTAGGCCTAAAATGGGTTGACATCTTTGATGGAATGTTGTAAATATAAGTTATATTTTTAGAGTTGCGTATGATGCAGACAGTAGTCTAGATTTATAGTGGTCAGATCGAGGCTGAAGAGAGCATTATCAAAGCCAGAAGATGGCAGATCAAAGCTTGAGTGGAAGCCAAAGGCAACTTCATTAATTCAGTTTGGAATAGAGATTTAAGCTGTAGATGTGGAAGTCCTCATTCTTTGCTTAATAAAAATCCTTGAAAATGTAATGAGGCATGAGCTGTTATATCGCTAGAGTCCAGCCTCTGTTGTGTTGTTCTGCTCGTCACTTTGTTGTTCTTGTGAGTTCTCACCTTACTAGCTGCATCTGCATATTTGTACCTGTTTCTTTATTTAAGAAGAAAAGATACGTAAGTGTGAAGAGTTACGTTTCCATTTTAAAGATGAAAAGGGAATTTCTTAACACCTCTCCTCCCCTTGTCCCGCCACATATTCATCTCTTAAATATTTGAATCAATAACTCATTTTGGTATTCTTATAAACCAAAATTATATTCTATTATCAATGAACTTTTAAGATTTAGTAAAACTCCTCTCATTGGATCAGAAGATTGTTTTAGTGTTACATTTCATCTCCTTACAAGTGACAATATGCATATATACTAGTTTTAGCCGTCACATTGCCTAATCTCACTCTGCTTGGGCAGTCTATATTGCCATTCTGCACCAATGTCAAACTTCCAAAGCATAACAAGCTTAACATATGATTGTTTAAGCTGAGCATGTTGAGCGCTAAACATCGACCCACATCAGAAGATGCAAATGTAAAATTCAAATTGAACATGTGTAGACAATTAACTGCTTATTTGGTTAAACTTGAACTTGAAAGGCCCTATTTCACTTTCATTTGTCATTATCATTAAAATTTATGAAACAATTCACTGTTTGAAATCCAATAAATGATTCTATTTGTGTATCAGAGTGAGAACTCCCTACTTAAATCAGTTTCTTTCCAATTAATCAATTTGTTTAGTAGATTCTATATAAACAATTGATGGAACAGTGAAATTGCAGTAGGACCATCAAATATGCTCTATTCAAATTGCAGTAGACCAAGTTTTATAACAAAATTTTATCTTGTAATCTGTTTAGATGGGGTGATTATATTGTCTTCCTATTCTGATTTGGGTAGTGGTGTATATTGAGGCCCAGGGTTGGATATGTAGGCTGTGCAACATTTTAGAGTTGAGATTTTCATGGATAAGTCATATAATAATGAAAAGACTTCTTATTAATTTGAGAATTTCAATGATTGATCAAGCTTTCATTACTTTAGCTTGATGCTGTTTAATATGTATGGGTTTATCTCTGTCCCTTATGTGATAGATTTTTCATTATTGGTTACACGAATAGTTATAAAGTATAGCATTATTTTGTTCTTTGTTTTTCTCTTTTTGGTTATTAAAGAAAACCCCAAAAGGGGTTGGACCTTTCTAATTATGATCTGATATGTTAATGAATCTTAAACCAGTTACTATTATCGATCAGCTTGGTACAGGTGGGGTTGGATACATTTGATCAATATTTGAAGGAAGCCATGAAGAAGAATGGAGGCATTCAATTGCACTGATTCCTGCAGATAAGGTAAACTACATATGATGACCAGATGTAACTCAAGAGACAAGGTAAACTACATATGATGACCAGAAGTAACTCAAGATCATCATCTGCTGATTTGGTTAACTGAATTGCATCTATGTCCATATGTTAACAAGTTTTTTTTTTTTAATTTTTTTTATACACTTCATTCCTTTGACTAAAACTCAATAGCTGAGCATCACCTAAATAGCCTTTGCATCAGTCCCCACAACTTTAAATTATCAGACTTCGTGTATGTTGATGTAGATGGCCAGTCAATCAAATTTCTCCTTTTTGATTAAAGGGTTTACATTTTATTAATTGAACTAAGGAATTTGCAGAAAGATCCCAAACAAACCGGAAACAAGCAACAAAAGAATGCTACAACCAAACCAATTACAACTAACTGCCGCTAATCAGCTAGCTATTAGCTAAACAACCAAAAGAACCCTGAGAAAAAAGTAAAACTACCCAAATCAAAGACTGGAAAGGCAATATTCCACCTATTACACAGCATCCCATTGAGGAGAGAGCACTTCTCTTTCCTGCAAACCATTACCCTGCGTCTTACATCATTCTTGATAATACAAAAAAGACCTTCCTCATTCATGTAGTGGTTTACTTGAAAACCACTACTTTCCATACAAAAATCACTGCTTTCACATTCAAAATCAATGTCAAAGCTTGAGTGGAAGCCAAAGGCAACTTCATTACTTCAGTTTGGAATAGAGATTTAAGCTGTAGATGTGGAAGTCCTCTTTCTTTGCTTAATAAAAATCCTTGAAAATGTAATGAGGCATGAGCTGTTATATAGCTAGAATTCAGCTTCTGTTGTGTTGTTCTGCTCGTCACTTTGTTGTTCTTGTGAGTTTGCAGCTTACTAGCTGCATCTGTATATTTGTACTTGTTTCTTTATTTAAGCAGAAAAGATACATAAGTGTGAAGAGTTACGTTTCCATTTTAAAGATGAAAAGGGAATTTCTTAAAACCTCTCCTCCCCTTGTCCTGCCACATATTCATCTCTTAAATATTTGAATCAATAACTCATTTTTGTATTCTTATAAACCAAAATTTATATTCTATTATCAATGAACTTTTAGATTTAGTAAAACTCCTCTCATTGGATCAGAAGATTGTTTTAGTGTTACATTTCTTCTCTTTACAAGTGACAATATGCATATATACTAGTTTTAGTCATCACATTGCCTAATCTCACTCTGCTTGCGCAGTCTATATTGCTTGTAGTAATAATGCCTATTGGGCCAAAACAAAGGATAAGTGGGTAAATTGAATTAATGGAGGCTACAATTTGAAAGTATAGAACCGTGCTTCAGCTGGAGCTTTGGAGGCTAAAGAGGAGAGTAGCTAAATATATTATGAAGGGAGTGGTTTTGGATATCTTAGTCTCTAGTTTGTGCTCTGTAGCACTATGCCACAGCTTTGGTTGGTTCTACCGTGTCCATGGTGTTAATGATTATGATATGAAGGTACCGGTTCAGGTTGAGTTTCTGCTTTTGCGTGCTTCATTGTTTGTGGCTGCGTGCTTTATTGTGGCTGTTTATGTTTTACGGTTTTACCTCATCGGATGGTTAAGGTTAAGGAAGGTTGCGGATTTTTAAGCTTGGCGGCATTCCAGACAACAGCAGCAGCAAGGATGGCTTGCCCAGAATATATGCACTTGTTTAAAGTTTAATGGAGATCATATTTTTCTTAAATTTACTTGACTCTAGTATAATTTAAGAAGTACAGATAATCCGATACACAACAGGTACGACACAGACATGGATTTGGACACAGTCATTTTTGAAAAATTGGTATGATCCGGGTACGGCACCTTAAATAAAGTGTCCGTACTTCCTGACATATAAATTATTTGGTTTTATTACTATATTCATTCCTAATTGCTTTGAATAGTTCTTCTTATCTTTTTTTTTTTTTCTTAATTACTTTCGGTTTATATATTCTTACAGGAACATTGAACTCAAGCTGATCATTATTTTTAATTATTACTTATTTAATGAATAAAGATAGTTCATAACTTCATATGCTTTTTTTTTTCTTTTTTTTCTGACAATTCATATTACTTGTTATGGGGGCGTTTCAAGAAAAATATATCCCCACGGTACCAAAACCACAGGCCTATTTTGAGTAAGGTGGAGAAGTGTGGGAAAGAGCTGGATAATTGGGAAAAAAATGTTTTTGGTAATGTATGGATAGAGATGAATCGTTTAAAAAAAGCTTTAGCTAGAGAGGAGAGGATAGCCATGGTTAGTGGAAACAATATTCGAGTAAGACAGATTAAAAAAGAGATAGAGGTGATGCAGGAAAGGGAAGCAACAATGTGGTCTCAACGGTCGAGAGTTCTATGGGCAAATGAAGGTAACAAAAATACTAAATATTTCCATAGTTGTGTCTCAAAGAGATTCAGGAAAAATTCAATGGAAGGAATTAAGGATGAGGATGGGGTGAGGAGAACTAGTCAAGAGGAGATGGGTGAGGTTATGGTCAACTATTATAAAACTCTCTTTGCCTCAACGGAGGGTAATGTTTCCACAAGCATGTTAGATTGTGTGCCCACAATGATAGATGAAGAGATGAATGCAAGTCTATGCCGTGAGTTTGAAGCATGTGAAGTAGCCACTGCCTTGCAACAAATGGCACCCCTCAAAGCACCTGGACTGGATGGTATGCCGCCGCTCTTTTATCAACATTTTTGGAGCACAGTAAATCATGATGTCACTTCCTCCATATTGTCTTGGTTAAACTCAGGTACCATACCAACTCCCCTAAATCATACTTTTATTACACTTGTCCCAAAAATAAACTCTCCTGAATATGCTCACCAATTTCGCCCCATCAGCCTATGTAATGTGTTTTACAAAATATATTCCAAAGTCCTTGCAAATCGCCTTAAAAAATTACTCTCATCCATTATCACAGAACACCAATCTGCCTTCACTAAGGATTGATTAATTTCAGACAACAATTTGGTGGCTTTTGAGACCTTACATAGTATGCAGAATTATAAGGGGGGTTCCTGTGGATATATGGCTTTAAAATTGGATATGAGTAAGGCGTATGACCGGGTGGAGTGGTATTATTTAGAGGAGATAATAAGGAAGATGGGTTTTAGGGAGAGGTGGATAAATCTTGTAATGAGTTGTGTGAAAACAGTTTCATATTCTGTTTTGGTAAACGGAGAACCATGTGGGATGATTTTCCCTACAAGGGGGATTAGGCAGGGAGATCCACTTTCCCCTTTCCTATTCCTCCTTTGTACAGAAGGGTTGAATGGTTTAATTAAAAAAGCAAATTTACAAGGTGACATCCATGGTTACTCCCTTTGTAGGAGAGACCCAAAACTAACGCATCTACTTTTTTGCAGATGATAGTCTTATTTTTTGCAGGACAACTTTGGAGGAGTGCAATAAGGTGATGAACATACTTAAAGTGTATGAAGAAGCATCGGGACAAAAGATAAATAGAAGTAAAACCTACTTGTTCTTTAGCAAGTCTATACCGGAAGATGTGAAGCATGGAATTAAGGTGACCCTTGGTGTTTCAGAAATTATGCAATATGAGAAGTATCTTGGGCTGCCCTCTCTCATGGGCAAGAGGAAAAAAGAAAGCTTCAATTACATAAAGGAGAAGGTATGGCGGAAACTTCAAGGATGGGAAGCCAAATTACTTTCTCAAGCCAGAAGGGAAGTGCTCTTAAAGGCAGTTATACAAGCTATCCCAACTTACACTATGGGATGCTTCAAATTGCCGGTTGGTTTGTGTAATGAGATTGAAACCCTAATTAAGAAGTTTTGGTGGGGGCAAAGGGGTGACCGTAGGAAAATCCATTGGGTTAAATGAGAGGAGATGACAAAATCCAAGACTATTGGAGGTATGAGTTTTAGAGATCTTGCTATGTTCAACGATGCTCTCCTAGCAAAGCAAGCATGGCGACTATTGCATAATACATCCTCACTCTTCTATAAAGGTTTTAAAGCACGTTTCTTTCCAAATTCTTCACTTATGGAGGCTGTCGATTCAAGGATGGGGTCTTATGCATGGAAGAGTATCCTTCGAGGGAGAGACATTATTTAAAGGGGAGCAATATGGAGGATTGGAAGTGGAGAAAAGATTAACATTTGGCAGCAACGATGGCTGCCAAGAAAACACCCTCCATGGTTGCCAAATTGTCCTATAGAAAGTTTTGAGAATCACGCCGTGGATTTACTTGTTGATCTGGTCACAAGAAGTTGGAATGAGGAGTTAGTAGATGGTTTATTTGGGGTTGAGGATGCAGAGATGATTAAGAAAATTCCCCTTAGTCGAAGTGTAGCAGAAGATACCCTTTATTGGCCTTTTTCCACCTCCAGCCACTACATGTGCAGGTCTGGTTATAGATTCCTTAAAGAGGAATCAGAGTTGAAAGCTCATCCACAAGCCCCACCAATCTGTGAAGGAGTTACTGTCCTGGATGGTTGAGAGAGGAAAGCCCCTGAAGCTGTTTGCATTTACGGCTTGGAGTGTTTGGAGTCGGCGGAATAAAGTCCGGTTGAACCTTCAGTCCAGTCCGCTCCAGTAGGTGGCAGAACAAGCAAGAACCATGTTTGTGCAATACCAGGTGACCACACGGACTGCAGAATTGCAGATTGGGAGCAGTGGCATCAGAGGAACAAGGTGGAGACCTCCACAAGCTGGTTTTGTCAAGATTAATTTAGACGGCACTGTGTTCTGTAATTCAAACTCGTCGGGTGTTGGAGCTGTAATACGGAACCATGAAGGAGCTGTTATGGCCTCTTGTGCAGAAAAATTAAACCAAGCTTACAAGGCAGAGGAGATAGAAGCGTTGGCAGCACTCAAAGCATTACAGTTTGCATACAACTTGGGTTTCCAAAAAGCCATACTTGAAGGGGATTCGCTTGGTCTTATTAAAGCTCTGAAGGCAGAAGAACATAATTTGTCCCCACTGGATTTATTGGTAGAGGATGTCAAGTTGGTTGCAAATAATTTTGTAAGTTTATCGTATTCTCACATTAAGAGAAACGGAAATAGTGTAGCTCATAATCTGGTGAAACATGCAATACGCATACCAAATTTTCAAGTATGGATGGAAGATGTCCCATCACATGTTGTTTCATTTTTACATTCAGATGTAGTTCATTTACCTTAATAAAATTACACAAGTTTCATTCTAAAAAAAAAAAAAAAAAAAAAAATTCATCTCATCATCACAATAATATCCTTAAACTGGGATCCCTATTAAATCAAAATTCATCTCATCATCATAAAATCCTCAAACTTAGATCCCTCCATAAAAAATATTATTATTATTTTAAATCTTTTAACGCCATAAAAAATGTAAAATGCATTCCACCTTATATAAAATTGTGAAATTCTTAAAAAAAAAAAAAAAAAAAGTGATGACAAACATACTAACCCAAGTTTTGAATAACCTTTATGTCCCGTAATGAATAAGTTAAATACTATAATTATATGATGATAGTGATTGTAAGGACCAGATTTGAGTCTCTAACCCAAAAGGTGGATGGACTTAGGCCCAAAAAACCTAAAACAATGAATTTGTAAAGAGTAGGTTGGAAAACTGGGCTTTAATGAATCAGACAACTACTAAAGTGGATTCAGATGACGAGAGAATGAAGATAGACAAGTTTACACTAAGGAAAATCGTCTTCGACACAGTCCGAAGAGATCAGTTTTTCTATATTTCTCTCAAGTTTGGTTATTGTATGTGGGGGCCTTTTTTGTTGTGCATTGGGCTGGGCTGCCTGCCGCGGTAGTAGGCCCGAGTATTCTGAGTAAGGGAGTTGAGACCGGTCCAACTGCAACTCAATTTGGTCCGGCTTGTGCGTAAACATTGAGTCCAAGTCTGAGGGAAGATGCAGCAAAGTGGGCTTATCCTCTGTTCCTGCCACAGGTACTTTTCTCCAATTTCTGCCGCAAGATTGACTTTTCTGCCGCAGAAGGAACTATTCTCCAGTTCTGCCACAGGTCTAACTTTTCTGCTGTGCAGCAAGACTTTCTACCGTGCAGTAAAACCGTCTGCCGTGCAATAAAAGTTTCTGCTATGCAGTGAAGCTGCCTGCTGTGCAACAAAACTTTCTGCCGTGCATTAAAGCTCTCTACCGTAAAGCCTTCTGCCGTGCAATGAAGTCGTCTGCCGTGCAATAAAAGTTTTTGCTATGCAGTGAAGCTGTCTGCCGTGCTTTAAAGCTGTCTGCCGTGCTTTAAAGCCTTCTACAATGTAAATGACCACTCTTCGTTTTTTACTGCAGAAACATTTTTCCACTTCCTTGGCCTGGCTTGTGCACAAGCCACACCACGTTTGCTAAAGTCTGTTTATAAGCTCACAGCAGGCAGAGTCATTGTTAAGAGGTTATGGCAGGCAGACAATATATAGAAAACGTAAAGAAAATGCAGTCACTATTTCTGCCGCAATAAACAAGATAAATAACTTAAAAGGCCTCGCTTTTAAAGAATAACACTTAAACAAAGGATTAGAGCGGGATTAGTAGAGTAAAAAGAATGAGTCTGCCACACCAAGTATCACCGCGGGACTCTAACCAGGGAAGGGAAAACTGCTCCCTCAACGTAAGTAACTTCAAAGAAGAAATTAATTGCTTTGAAAGATCAGCCCCAAATGGTATGTGCCCGAGTATAAGTCGTATTTCCCTCCAATGGAGGACAAGGCTATTGAGGGAGAGAGGGGGTTAACCCATTTGGGTGCATGCCTGCCATAAAATACTCTGTTTTTCCTTCTTCCTCCTCTGTTCTTTTGATTTTTCTTTTTCCTCTGTTTTCTTTCTTAGACTTCTTGCCTTTCTTTTCTTTTTTGCTTTCTTTCTTTCTTTTCTTTGTTTTCTCCTCTCTTTTTTTTCTTCCTATGTTTTCTTTTCAAATTCCTCCCCCCTTCCTGTACACAGCTACGGGTCTCTTATATAGAGCCTGTCGTGACCGATTTTACTTTTCTAGCCCTTTCATGGCCTTGTCTGGTATGAGAGCCTTTTGCTGACCACTTACCGAGTCAATGGTTCTGACTACCACCATTGACCTGTGGCTTTTAGACAATGAAGGTTCCTTTTCTACTCGTTTAGTGTGTACCCTCTCCCTCTCGGTCTCTCATGGCATGCACACAGTGGTTCTTACCCAGCCTTGCCTCTTTTGGGTGGCATGTCATCCCAACAGGACTGTGCCCACCGAAAGAACCTGGGCAAAAAACACAAGAATAGGTTTCCACTGCTCTCCCCACCGCCAGACCGTGCCCTCACCTATGACCTCACCCTTTCCCATAGTGGCTGGGTATAGGCTGGTGATGCCTGGGTCGTACGCATGCTTTGCCTTCTTGATGTTTCATACGTTTTTCGAGGTCTGAAAATGGGTGTGCATATCCTGCCGTGCACTTTTTGGCTTTTTCTGGTGTGGGTTGCATCTCCAACGTTTATGACTTGTCCCTTTCTTTGGAAGGCTGGGCCTCCCTTTAGTTTGGATGTTTGCTTCGTGGCTTGGCATCTCCTGCCATACCAGATTGTTATTCCTGCCGCTTATCTCAATCCTGCCGGGCTCTTTTGGGCCTGCCGTGTGTTTTTCTTCTCAGCTTTCACGCCTATCTTTTTTATACAAAAGGATTTGAGCCTTTGTGGGCCAAATGATGTTGACTGGATCAAAAGGGTCTTGGGCCCAATTTATTTTCATTTGCCGAAGCCATCCTGCCAGAGAACTGTATCCTGCGGCAGATCTGTATTCTGCGGCAGACTTGTATTCTGCGGCAGACTTGTATTCTGCGGCAGATTTGCGTTTTGCAACTTACTGGGCTTTCTTCTTCATGGGCTTTTGGATATGGATTCACAAAATTGGGCATCAACAGTTATAAATGCAATTCTTGATTGCTACAGTCTTTTTCTCTTAATTTCTCGATCTCTTTCTCTCATTGCCCTCTTCTTCCTTTATACTATCTTCCCCTTTCATCTTTATCCTCCACGTGCAGACCAGATGGTTGGTGTTGATACTTGTCCCATCAACACCTTCCTGAAGTTTTTGTGTAGTAGTTGTAAAGTTGAAAACCACTATTCAGGTATCACTTTCACATTAATGCGACCAAAGAGTTAGCTGTAGAGTATTTAATGTAGTGGTAGCAGTTTTCCCTTGAGATATTTCATGGCCTCCTTTTGTCCTGTTCTTTCTAGATACTTATCCGCATCGGTGGAATTGTCCGGGACATTGCTCTTGGTGTCAGACTATACCTTCTGACCTCGGCCTTGCTCAACCGAGGAAGTATTCATCCTCGAACCGTCTTCTTAGTTGATCGTGATCAGACTTCAACTATTCACTTACCAATATGGACTCCTATAAAGGTAGTTATCCATCCTCAGACTACTTAATGTCCTCAGATTGGGCCCTTGACCCAATATACTTTACAGATATGTACTCCTGGGCTTATCAACCCTACAATGATGATCAATTTTTTTAAAAAATGTTGGTGATAGTGATAAACTGATAATCATTTTTTTTAAAATGTTAGTGATACAGTAAGATCTTATTTTAAAATGATAGATAAAACTTTAAGACTCTACCATAAAGTTATCGTAAGAATTTTTAAAAATCTTAATTCAACTTAAAAATTTTGAAGTATAATTACCTTAAAAAAAAATCTGAAGTATAATTATCTTAACAACTCAAAAATATTCTTATCCAGCATTATAATTTTTTATTTATTTTATAAAAGAGATGAGTTGATCAGTTGATGCTAACCTTGTACATATAAGTCCTAAAAGTGTACTCTAGCACCATTAATTGTGGGTTATAGTTAACTTAATCGGTAAAATAAATTACATTTACATTTACTAATTATACCATATATATATATATATATATAAAACCATTTACTAATTTACATTTTACACAATCCGATAAGAATAACATTACAACATCAAAAAAAAAAAAAAAAAAATAATAATAATAACATGACACTTTCAAGAATAATAACGTGACACTAACACCATTCTCTTGGGGCATTATACTTATTATACCATGGGAAGTGATATGGAAGGCTTGGGACATAAGTGTCTGTAGCTCTATAGCACAAATTAAGATTGCAGAATAGGTTTTTTTTTTTTTGGTGTCAAAGGGCAAACCTTGTGTTTGAACAAAAAGTTAATTTAATTTCTTAATTATCTTTTTTGGGTTACTCAGAGATGGTTATGAATGAATTATTGTTTAACTTCAAGATCGTTCTCAAAATATTATTACTAGCTTGAAGTGTAATTTGACATCGAAGATTAACGGTTTAGGGTTCAAAAACATTAAACTTAATAAGACTTTTGAAATATGCACAAGTTAACAACTAAAGTGAACAAGAAATTCTAAGTAACTAATAAGCTCTTAACATGACTAAGTTAAACTATTGGCCTACTTGACTATAAGTTAGACAACACTTCTAAACCATGGAAAAACATATAAGCAAAAGATTTTTTCCCATTGTATTTTATTTTACTATGACCGTTAAATTTTTTTTTTTTTTTCAAATGCTACATATCTTGCAAAATGTCTATAATATGCATATTATTAACTTAATTTTTTTATTTCTAAATTTCATCAGATCTTATAATAAATAGTTTTTTTGTGCATTATAGGGGTTTGCAACTAGTCTCTCTCTTTCTTTTTCTTTTTTTTTTTTTTTTTTTACAAAATAGAATTCTACTCTAGAGTAATCTAAGTGTATATGTGTGTGAAGTTCTCTCCGGAGACTTGAACCTCGGCCATTTCCCTCCACACCCCACAAGTATTTATACTTGTAGAGTGACTATCGCACCAAGGGTGTGCGGTGGTTGCGACTAATCTCTTATAATAGTTGAGAATCAACATTCCCACAATTTTCATGTTAGCGTGCCATTAGCATGCTTTATTTATTTATTATTATTATTATTTTTTTGTGGGGGTGCTTTCTTTATTAAATTGTCACATGCATCCCATTTATATTTGCTCCATTCTTTAATATTTTGCCCAACAACTATTAAGGATTAACGGTTTCTCAAAAAAAAAAAAAAAAATTAAGGATTAATAATTGGCCCAATATTTCTATAAAAAAAATAAAATAAAATAATTGGCTCAACACCTTGATAGCAGAATTAGTTGGTCAAATAGCATTAACCTTGTCTTTCTGCTAATTAATCACTACTGCCAGCATTATCTTTCTCCATTAAATGCATAACCTTCTCTTCAGTTCAGCAAGCATTACTTAGCAAGTCTTTGAGTTTTTCACTCTTTCTTAACGTGTAGACTACTTTGACAAATATATTTGTAGTAATTTTATTTATTTTTGTTTCCATCCGGATATGTGGATTGTGGAACAAATAAAGGTTTATTGCTAATTAAAATGTGTCAAAGTTCAATTTCCCAAAAAAAAAAAAAAAACATTCACACTCTCTCCGACCAATTTTCTTGTAGTCTGTCTCCAAATCCAAATAGAGTAAGTCTATTTATAGACAAACAAATTCATTATTTCTTCTTTTAAGTTTTATTAATTGGGAAAGAGCTTTAAGTTTTAATTGGTAATAAGGTGTTTTGTCATTATTAACACTCCTTTCATATCAACCCATAATTAAAAAAAACACCTCACCAAATTATGAAAACAAGTTGCGAATTTACCGGTGTCTATAAATGTATATCAAAATATAGTTATCTTTTATAAAGTCAATAATTTTTATATAATTTTTCTAATATACCTTTATTGAAAAGTAAATGTTTTTTTTTTTTTTTGGTTAGCTTTATTTAAGATTAAATAAAAAATGGTAGCGATGATATAAAGTAGAAATGGAAGAAAAAATGGAAAGAAATTTTTGCATAACTGCAATACCCATTATCTCTATTTCTTTATTTTCAACAATAACATGATAAAAATTATGAGCAATTTTTTGTGTAAAAAAAAAAAAAAAAGTAAAAAGAGGTGAATCAAGATGTATTCTTTATCTAAGCATAATTATAATAACATTCTACTCATTAGGTCATTATGATCACACCTAAGTAAATGACGCCGACTTATATTACCCCTACCTATTTTTTATTTATATATAAAAAGATCAATAAGCATTTTACACTTTCAAAAAATGAAAGTCAAACCTAGTAATCAAAATTTTAAATAAAAAAATTAAAAAAATATATAATTAAGTATAAATTAAAACACAAAGAATAATTTCTAAATTTTTCTTTTAAAAATATTTTAAGAAAAAGATAATACATATATCTATAATAGAATTTAAAAAAAAAAAAAATTTGCAAGATATCTTCTCTTCTTGTTTTTTATTTTTTATATAATTTTAATTCTCTATTTTTTTAAAATAGTAAAAATAACAAGAAAAAAAAAATTATTTCTTACATCATAAGGCATAATGTCATAATTTCATTGGTACACTCTCATCAACACTCTTGACCAAACATCCAAAGAAAAATCCAAAAACCTTTTACTTTTCTTCTTCCAAACCCAACACACATTTCTCCAAACATACTCTCTCTCTCTCTCTCTCTCTTTAAGTCTCCGGTCGTTGCTCGTTACCTCCGTCTTCTTTAACCAACCTGCTCTCTCCCTCACATTCCACGAAACGCGGTCACCGAAACGCCTCCATTTTTATTTTTATACCGTTTCTCTCTCCCAAAATTCTGATCATTTTTACAATCATCTAATCGAAACGTTTCTCCTTTTTCCTTCGTTTCTTCGCGAGATCGGCAACTGTAATTCTAATTCTAATTCAAATTCAAAAAAAGAAAAAGAAAAAAAACGTTTCTGTTTTTTCAATGTTTCGGTTTTGAACCTGAAAAATCAGAGAGATCTAACAGAAAAAACTGAAAATGGCGAGGGCTAGTAGATCGTCTGTGAGCAAATGGAGGTACTGTCAGCCGTCGTATTATCTAAAACGACCTCAACGCTTGGCTTTGTTGTTCATTGCTTTCGTTTGTTGCTCTCTCTTCGTTTGGGATCGTCAAACTTTGACCAGAGAGCACGAGGTAATCTCTAGTCTCAATCCAATTCTGTATGTGAATTTAGTGAATTTGCGATCTGTTTTGATATTGTTTGATTTCTGATATGAAGGAATTGAAGTGTTTTTTGGTTTCAAAATTAGGTTTTTTAAAATTTGGGAAATTGGGGTTGTTTAGAATTTGATTGGAAAAGTTTGAAACAAGATTGACTTTAGTTTTTAGGAAAGATGGTAGCTTTGATACCCGAATTGGCATGAATTTGCAGAGTGAAAGATGTTGTCTTTCAATTTTTTGTATGATGGGTTATGGTTGAGGAACACTGTGTGTGATTGTAGAATACTTGTTAAGTTAAAATGGGAAATTTTTATAAGACGGGTTATGCTTTATCGCCGTGAAATTGAATGTTGGGTTGTTAGGAAGCAGCGTGTTTGTAAAATGAGTATAGTTGAAACGAGAATTTAGGATGGATAAGTGGAAGTATGAGGAAAGATATGGTTTTTTTGTTTATTGGTAAGTTACATGTGCACTCGGAGGGTCTTGAATCGATGACCTTACCATCCATCCCTTTATTATGGGAGGAGGAAGTACCGGTTGAGCTATTGTTCATTGGTACGAGAAAGAATATAATTTGAAATCAGGACATTTTCATAAAGATAGGGGTGGTTTCTATTGATGAAAAGATGAGGGAGATTGCTTGAGATGGTTTGGTAATGTGCAGAGGAGAGCAATTAATGCATTAGTGAGTTGATTTTAGTCGAGGGAATGAAAAAAGGTTGAGGAAGACCCATAATATTAGTAGAATAAAAAAAAAAAAAAAAAGAATGGTGGAAAAGAATACTTTTGGTTGACCATTGACCCTAATTTGTCAGCTGAGGACCCATAGCGGATTCCAAATTTTGGGACTAAGACTTGGTTATTGTTGTTGTTGGAGTGGGTTATGAAACTAACATTTTAGGATGAAAATATCAGGAAAGAAGGGTTCTTTTGGTGGTTTAAAAAATATTGCAGCAGTGCTATGTCATATTAGAGAGGAAAAGAGAAAATAAAAAGAATATGATGACATTACAGGAATTATAGTTAGGGTTAGAAACTTCCCTTAGTCGTAGAATTGCACCAGACAATTCCCAAAGAGAGCTCTGTGGCTGCTGATTTTTTTTAAATTTTTTTTCCTAATTCATAATTTTCTCAATGTATTGTAAGGGTTATCTTCATATAATAGACTTCAACTGCTCTTGGTTCTAATATGAATTAAAAAAGGTCATTCCTAATGCACAAAGCTCCCACTTTTGCGGGGTTTGGGAGAGGTCAAGGCAGGTAGCCTTACGGTTACCCCGCAATTTTTTGAAGAGGCTTATTCTTGAACTTGAACCCATGACCTGTCGCTTTTGGTGGAAGGCACTAGCCACCTCACCAAGGCTCTTGGTTCTAATATGAGTTGCACTTCATTATTATATTATATTATATATATTTTTTTGGGGGGGGGGAATGTTAGAGCAGTTAAAGTTTTGGATAGTTTTTTTTCCTCAAAAAGTTGATTATACAAACAGTTTATTTTCTTTCGTGTGAGTTTTGTTGTAGAAAAACTGAATTGTATGGTAGACTTTTAGGCTGAGAGTTGTTTCTTTTCATGCCTCCTTGTAACAAGCTTCTTTCTGATTTGCAGGTAGAAGTTTCCAAGTTAACTGAAGAATTGACCACTTTGCGGAATTTGGTAAGAGATTAAGAATTCTTATCCCTATGCTTATGGTCAAGCTTTAACACCTTTAATTTGGCCTGTAGTTACTTTTAACGAAGGTTCTATTTGCTTTGTTGCCTATAATAATTAATAAGTAATGTCCAAGTTGCGGAGTGATAGCCAAGTAGCTTTTTTCTGATGTTTATTTTTATAATGGCCTATTGTTCCTTGGTTAAAAATTCAAATTGGTGAAGAACATGTTGGTTATGCTGTGCTTAGAAAATGTAAGGTGGCATGGCATAGCTTTTAGTTTGTAGTAACTTTTTATCCTTTTTTAAAATGCTAGAGATTTGTACTAAGAGGAAACTTTACTTTCAGTTGGAAGATTTAAAGAATACTCATGGTGATGCACTTGGGAAGATTAAGCTCCCCAAGAAAGAGGTTCCAGAAGATCCAATAGAAATTGAGCGAAGACAGAGAGTAAAAGAAGCCATGCTTCATGCATGGAGTTCATACGAGCAGTATGCGTGGGGCCAAGATGAACTTCAGGTACTCTGAACGTTTTTCAGTATGTTATTCATTCCACTCATGAATGCTTTCTCTAGTTTTGAATTTTGCATCCAGTAACATATGAAGCAGTGTTACTTGGGTCTTTATCCCTTTAGATTTCTTGTGCAGCATGTTTTTGCTTTGTTTGAGATTCTGTAATGAGTCCTTTTAGGTATTTGGTTGCTCTGAAGGTATGGGTTGTGGGAGTTAAATAAGACCCATAGTTTGAATTTGAACTTTGCATATACTTATTAACCATCCTGTAACTGATTTAAAAAAAGTGATTAGCCAATAGGTCTGATCTTTATGGTGCCATGAAAATCATTCAGCAGATGAAGCTTTTCATTTTTCCTTTCTTTCCTTGAGCTATGCTTTACTGTTTTTCCTGATCTTCAATGGGCAATCTGTGTCTGGACTCTGGAGTTTATCCTATCAGCACCTGGTTAGTGTAGTGTATAAAACATATGTTTTTAGGCTATAAAATCAATAAAGTATCTGTCAAGAATAAGATTCAGAATCAATCAAGTACTAGCGTCCAACTTGAATCACCATCATACCTGTGAATGTACTATTTGCTTCTTACTTAGTCTTCATATCATTCCTAATACACCATATTTATTTTCCAATTCTTGCTCAACAATCCTTTTTTGTTTGGGGGGAGGGGGGGGGGGGGGGGGGGGATAAAAAATGGAGCATTGAGGCCTGACTAATTACAATTTAGAGGGAACTGCAACGATTCACAGATTAGAGATACCTTGAAGGCTGAAAGTGCGAGTTTGATGGAATTCTTTTGACTTTCCCTACTATTTACGTGTCATTTTATTTTATGCTTTTTGTGCTCAACATTAACAACCAATTTTATCTTTGTTACCAGCCACAGTCAAAGAATGGTGTCGATAGCTTTGGTGGTCTTGGAGCAACTGTAATAGACTCACTTGATACATTGTATATCATGGGTCTTGAGGAGCAGTTCCAGAAAGCTAGGGAGTAAGTTTAACCTTCAATTTTGGTTATTCTCGTGGACCCTAGTTTACATTCCTATTATATCATACTCCATTTTTCTTGGCAGGTGGATTGCAAATTCATTGGATTTTAACAAGGATTATGAGGCTAGCGTTTTTGAGACAACCATAAGGTTGCGTTATAAGGTTTATGTAGTTGAATATAAAAATTCTTGTTTTCCTGTTGACATGAAAAGTTATTGGGCTATAGGACTTTTTGTGGTTTTAAAAGCAACTTTGGGTGAGAGTCAGCCATATTGCATCTGCTGAATCATGTCTATTTTCCTGGAATTCAGAGTTGTTGGTGGACTTCTTAGTGCATATGATCTTTCAAATGACCAAGTTTTCCTCGACAAGGCTAAGGATATTGCTGATAGATTACTTCCTGCATGGGATACACCTTCTGGGATCCCTTATAACATAATTAACCTGGCACATGGAAGGCCACACAACCCTGGATGGACGGGGGTAAGTTGTTATTTTTCTTCATGTAGGCCATATGATGAGTTGGTTTGAGACCCAGGACGGGTTTATCTCCCAACCTCTCAAACTGAGGTCACTTGTGAAGCTAGGCAATTACCTTTGGACCTAATTGTAATTGCCAGCTTCAGGGAATATTTTTTCTGAATCTACTGCTTTAATAATTTTTTAAGCATTAAAAATTTGTTTAGCTGTCGCTTTATCATCATATGATGGTTATTTAGGGCTTGTTAGATTATATTATTTAAAGCTTTTCTTTTTCTAGGCTCAAATTTACTTTTTCTCAACTTATTTTTTAAGCCCAAAAAGCCAATGAAAATAAGCTCTCCCAAATGAGCACACTGATTGATGAATTGTATAATCTTTGGCTCTTCCCTTGGACAATATCTCAAGTATCTACCTAAGTTTAAGTCTGAATTTTTCATATGCATAAATAATCTATCAAACATGTTGAAGTAGTGTCCTGTAATTGGTTAAAGTAGTTTTATATATTTGATGATATAATTTTCTTGTTCCTAGGGGGAAAGTATCCTTGCAGATTCTGGCACAGAGCAGCTGGAGTTTATTGCTCTATCTCAGAGAACAGGAGACCCAAAGTATCAGCAGAAGGTAGTTGATCATGTTTATATGCTCATGATTTTCATTTTTTTTGGGGGGGGGGGGGGGGTTGGTGACATGTGCGTATATGTAGTGTTTGCTGTTTTATTGGACTTTGGCCCCCAGGAGTAAAGGGTGGGGTTTGCGTAGGTCCAAGTCTTACAAAACCAAAGATATTGTTTTGTCAGTTTCTATTTGTATTAAAGGTCCAAGTCTTGTGAAAATTTTCAATCATAAAGTTCCTTTGTAGGCACAAAGAGCCTGACTTGTATGCAAAGCATATTCATTTAAGGAGCTATTCTAGGGGTTGCACACTTCCAAGTTCCAATATGGTTCTGATAAAGGAACTTTTCTAGGCATTGATATGCTGACAGTGAATTGAATGGCTTGCATATTTTCAGGTGGATAATGTTATAGCACAGATTAATAAAACTTTTCCTGATGATGGCTTGCTTCCTATCTATATTAGTCCACAAAGAGGAACATCACAATACTCTACCATAACCTTTGGTGCTATGGGTGACAGGTATTCATCATATTGAAATTTTGATGTGATTTATACTACCTTTTGTGAGTTTCAGATTTCATTTTTACTTAAGTCTAGGTCCCCTGAACGATTACCTTATATTTGTTACCTCCGTTATGTTGTGGTTAATGCAAAAAAATTGATTGCAGCTTTTATGAATACTTGCTCAAAGTTTGGATACAGGGGAATAAGACTCCTGCTGTGAAGCTTTATAGGTGAGAAGTCTTTGCCATTTCATCTATATTTGTAAGGCTGCATTTTAATCACCCTAACTAACTAAATACCTTCTGGTTTATTTTTATTTTTTTTAACACCATCTTGATTCAAAAGCTAAGAAAATCATATTTGCTTTGAAAAATAAGACTTTTCATGAAGCCAAACTCATTAATAGTTATAGTAGGCTTAGTAGCAGAAAGAAACTGTCATTTTTACTTGGATTCAAAGGAAAAAAAATTTCTTTTATATTTGACATGATTTTTATTTAATATGGTGTGCGACTAATATTTGTCTTTCTGTTTTCCAAAAATTCAGATGAAGCTGAATATCCAGTTTAATATCATCAGCATTCTTCCCTTGAATTTCATCTTGATGTTAATAATTCTTGTGGAATATTGGAAGCAGAGAAATGTGGGAGAAATCAATGAAAGGTCAACTAAGCTTGATTAGGAGAACAACACCATCATCTTTTACATATATCTGTGAGAAGAATGGGGATTCTCTGTCAGACAAGGTAAATTTATGTGTACAGTAGCAGTAATATCACATTAGTGATTTATTATTTGATGTTTAATTTTTTTTTCTCCCTTTTATCTAATTTATGTGCAGATGGATGAATTAGCCTGCTTTGCTCCAGGAATGTTGGCTTTAGGATCATCTGGTTATGGTCCTGATGGCTCGCAAAAATTCTTGTCACTTGCAGAAGAGGTATTCTTAATTGCTCAAAACTTTTGAATCATTTGTGATTGATCAAGGCCTTTTTCCCCCTCAAAATTTAACATCAATTATGGCCTGTTTATCATTTTTGGGAGAACTATAGTGAGGGAAATTGTGGAAGAAGAGAATCGATTGTGTTATGCCCTCAAATTGGAATTAAAGGCATTCAAAAGCAAGTTGTTAACAAATGAGCTTTGTCAAGTTCACATGAACAAACTCTTAACACCTATAGCATATAGGCATGCCCAATAAGACTCAAACCACATGCAGACTGTGTAGGCTTTGGGAGCATGTTGAAAACCATTAATCCCAAGAGCTTAAGCTATTAAGAAATTGACCTACAATGTGTGTCAAGCTCACATGCAAAGGCAGAAAATCTTAACAGTATTTTTTTGTATGTGTATGTGCATGCATGTGGTTTGTTTGGTTTTTGGTCCCTCAAATTTATGTATATGTATTATGGAAGTTTTTGTTTGTGAAGGGAACAATATTGGTCCTCCATTTATTTTCAGTCCATCTTGTTGCTTGGTGGCTAATGGCATGCTGAGTCAGCTTTATTTTATCTCATGTGCTAATTCATTTAGTTGTGGCTGTCCAAAGCATCCTGGGACCCAACCAAATTGACATCTCACTTCCTTTCTATTTTTTCTTCTCATCACTCTTCATCTCTCTATCTTCTCTAGCAGCCATTATGGCCACAATCAAACACCCTAAAATTCAAATCAATCAAACTTCTTTAAAACTCTCTTTTACTCCTCTCTCTCTCTCTCTCTCTCTCTCTCTCGTGTTTTTTAAGCATTAGAAATCTGAGTCATCAAAATTGAGTCAATCTCTTTAAGAAACCAGGAAAGCCAAAATGCAAACCCATCTCTCTTTCATTCCCTAAATAAACACGATGGTGAAGAGTTGGGCTTGGCAGATGAAGTGGTTGAAGCAGCACATTTGATGGCTTGAGGATAGGGTACGAATGAGTCGGAAATTCTGATGGTGGTTTGAGAGTGATGAGGGTTTTGGCTATGGCTGCTGGTAGTGGGTTTGTGCCAAAGGTGTGGGTCTTGGGGTTTTGATTCCGAAGAAAGCACGATTTTGGCTTTATGGTAATGGCTGGTTAGGGAAAGTGGTGGCAGTGAGCGACCCTTGGGGTTTGTGTGTGGTGGTTTGGAGCTGCTGATGATGGGTTCAATTGCAATTGGGCGATTTTAGACTGGTGGCTGAATGGGTGATTGGGGTTTTTTTTGTAGTTTGCAATGCATGTTTGTGCAGTTTTTGTGTTTAATGTGTGGTGTGTGTGATTGTTGCAGTCGGTCGACTGAGGGTGAGGTTGGTTGGGTATGGCGGAGCTGGTTATGTGCTGTGGGGGATATTTTTTGTGAGTGGGAAGAAAAAGAGGGAAAAAAGAAGAAGTCATATGGCATGTGGCTTAAATGACATAGACTGGGTTTTGGAGCTTTTGGTTATAGGTTTGCTGGGTTTGTGATTGGGTGTTGCCATGGGATTATGGGAATGTTAGGTTCATGGGTCCCAGCTTTGGGTTGTGCAGCTTTGGGTTGTGGAAATTGAGAGGGAGATTACTGATAGTGGAGGTTAGTGGAAAGGGGATGAAACTAGGGGGGTGTATTTGTTTTGGTTGGGTTCAATGGTTCATCCACAGCGTGAATTGGAGGAAGAAGAAGTGGTGTCATGTGCTGAGTTTTGTAATTTTTGATAGCAAAAGTTCTTTGATGGAGGGAAATCATGCCGATCTGGTAGCTCGGTGGTGGCTTCCAGCAAGTGCTGGTTTTTTCCCGGTTTGAGAGAATGTGTATGACTGGACCAGTATAGATGCTGGTTGATGGTTGAACCGGCTCGGCTGGTCCAGTCCAATTTTTAAAACAATCCTTATAAGTGATTCTCTGCCATTAAAACCATATTGTCTATTAGACATTTTACTCCAAATTCAAATTTACAAGAAGATATTGAACAGCTGACTATACATTAATGGAACTTTCATCTACGATAAAAATATCTTCCATATCATGATCCGGTTTTCTGATATTGCTATATATCTCAGATATTTTGTACTTCTCAGTTGTGGAAATGTAGCAAAAGTCCTGTCTTTTCATTCTTTTGATCAATGATCAAGAAATCTTCGAGGACTTATGCATATTTCCACTTCAACTCATTCTTTTAGTTTTGTACTTTATTTATTTGTTGAGGACATATTCAGTCATTTGCTTCCCTACTTTGAGCCTTTGGTCAAGAAGCGTCAGCATGGCTTTTAATCTAATACTTGTTTGGAGATTTCATGAATCTAGAGCGCTCATGTGCTTTGATAAAAGGGCAAGAGATCAAGATGAGATACAATATAGTATTTTTAATTTCTTATCCTTTTTTGGGGGAAGGCGGGGTTGGGGGGGGGGGAGTGGGGATGGTTGGTATTTCCTTGCACCATTGATCCCATTCATTCCACTATGTCATGCCTTGTACAGTTATCACTCTTTTGGCAGTTGACTAGATTCTATTATTTCTTCTTTTGCAGCTTGCTTGGACCTGCTACAACTTCTATCAGTCAACACCAACAAAATTGGCCGGGGAGAATTATTTCTTTCATTCTGGGCAGGTGAGTTATCCCTATTCTTGTGATATACAATGTTTTTGTCTGTGTGTGTGTGTGTCTTACACTACATCCATAAATACCTGTTTTAGGACATGACTGTGGGCACATCATGGAACATTTTGAGACCCGAGACAGTTGAGTCACTCTTTTACCTCTGGCGTTTAACTGGCAACTAGACATACCAAGAGTGGGGTTGGAATATATTTCAAGCATTTGAAAAGAATTCCCGCATAGAGTCTGGATATGTTGGATTGAAAGATGTATGCCCTCCTCAAATTCACAGCTCAACATTTGCATTTGTGCTCAAGTTTTCTTATTCATTCCTTTCAGATTATTTTTTGATGAAAGCTTAGAAGTATTATCTTGGTCATTCTTTTGTTAAAGGGTCTAAGTTTACTATGGAATATTTTTTTCTGACCAATGAATAAAGGGTCTTTGTTCAGTTCTTTCTAATATTGTCTCATAGATTCTTTGATATGTTGAAAACTATGGTGTTATCCTCAGGCCGTATGTTCCTTGATTGTGTTCTTGCTTACCAGCCCCCTTGAAAGAGCTTAAAACATTTGCATATAGAAGCACTGCTAGCAGTCTGTCACTTGTTAAAAAAAGAAAAAGTAAAATGCAGTTCATGGTGGCAAATTACCATTGACATAAACTTGGTGGAATCATTTGATCATTGTGTCAGCGCTTGGTTGATAGTGAGCTGGAGAACTTGGAACTGTTTAATTTAATCTTATGTTCCTTTTAGATGATTTCTGTTCCTGAATTTTAATGGACTCACATAGATTACTCACAATATAGTGGACCATATCAATGCACCACTCTTACTTTGTGGTTGAGTTTAAGATAGTACTAGGTTATTACTGTTTTCTGGACCTAATGGACTTGAGACTTCTTGAGTTGACAGAAGTATAACTAAAAAAAAAAAAAAGAAAGAAAGAAGAGGGCATGTCATTTTCTCATGGGATATTTGATGAGTATGTAATTTTGATCACTTTGCATAATGTAGTTTTAAGACCTTGGTTTGTGATGCCTTTCTTTTCCTTTTTTCCTAATTGATGTTTTAACCACAATTTAGGCTGCCAGTTAATTTTTAGTTGATGCTTTGTTGATTTCTTCAAACTAAATCTTGCCAAAAAGTAAAGTTTACTGCTACTGCTAGAAAATTTGAAGTGTTCTGTAAGAAGTGTACATAATTATCTATAAATGCTTTGACAAGTATGTTATGATAACTATGTGGCTGCTCGTTTACTATTGGCTGTTGTTCTTCTCAGGTTAATACTGGTGTCAAGGACAATATGATGCAAAGCTTCTTTCTTGCAGAAACTCTCAAATATCTGTATCTCCTTTTCTCACCCCCTTCAGCCATCTCATTAGATGAATGGGTTTTCAACACTGAAGCTCACCCTCTGAAAATTGTGGCCCGGAATGATGGGGGAATTGTTGGAAAATCAGATGGGAATAATATACTAATGACTAGATTTCGTGGCAGGAAAGAAGGTCGATCAGGCTAATTATTAGGAATCATTAATAGTTTATTATTTTCAGTTGAACCCTTTCTGTAATTTCAGGCTCAAGGAGGTGAAAGAGCCAAAGGGTTCGATGCACTTGAAATTTGATGTCAGCTATTCCTATTAGGGTATAATGCAGCTCAACAAATTTCACGTGTAGGTTGAACTTGTACTCTACAGTAAAAATATGCGGGTGCCCTTCTTTTACAATTATGGATTTGTAACATAGGAAATAGGTCATTCTCTACAGTTACAGTACTATTATCTGTTGTAGGAAATGGGGTTTTTGCCCTAAAAGCCTTTTTGATGGATAGCCATTTGTAATTTTAAGATATTTGGTCTTTTTTTACCCTTTACATTTGGGAATCATTGTTGAATTTTAAGTTGCTGAGTGTTATTTACTCCGAGTTCAATAGCATTTTGTTAATCTCTGAGCATATCCTAGTGGGCAAAAATAGCTGTGTCGTATAAGGGGATTGAGGTAGCTTTAGAGTTCTCTCTTTTCCCTAAAACCCATAGAAATCGACACTAAACAATCAAATTGATCCAGTGACTATTGGAACAACGAGTTCTTTAAACTCAAAAGCAAATTTGAAGTAGATTCAAAATCCAAACAAAGAATCCATGGCTTTGATGCTTGTTTGTTGAAATTGCAAAAGCTATGATACCAATTCGTTATTAGTATAGCTGATTATGGTGGGATCACACAAGAAACACAAATTTAGGTGGTTTAGTCTTAAGCCTACGTTCTTGGATGGAATTGAGGAGAGATTCTCACTAATAATATAAGATTACGAAGGTGATACAAGGGCTTTTTCCCACAAAAGCATGTCGGTGAGATAACTCGTATTTCTCCCAGTAAAATTGTAACGTGTTGAACTCTCTTGATGGCAATAAACTATCATGCTTAATTGTTGCATGTAACATTCTTCTTATATAGGGAAAATTATTAGGTACTTCTCGGGTACGCACTTCTGAAGTACCATAAATGCGTATTCCCTTCTCTCACATAAATGGTGAATTTTAGTGAGACTCACTATTCATGTGAGAGGAGGGAGTACGTATTTATGGTACTTCGGGAGTACACAATAATTTCTCCTTATATGGAGATGATGTGAGAGGGATGTTCCAGCAAAGGTTACACAAAATGATAATCTTTGCTAGGTTGTGGCATTGAGTGAAGACCCCAAATCTATATGTATTTAAAAGTTGAATAGTAGTATTTATTATTACTACGCTCCAGTTAAGTCACATTAGTATTCATGTCATTATCTTTTTTTCTTTCTAATTTTTCTATAATTTTTTTTTTATCATTCATTTTTTTTTAAAAATATTTACACTCTCTAACCTTTTTCCTTTCATTATCTTTTCATCTCCCTACTACCCTCTACCTTAATATCACTATTCATCTTTCTCTTCATATTTCTTTATTTTGTCTCTTCTTCTTCACACCCTCTTAATATAAATTTGTCATCCTCTCTTCTATTCTTTGCATGGTTTTTTCTCACAAAAATGTTATTTCTCTCTCTCCCTCTCTCTCTCTCAATTTTTTTGTGGATTTTTTTTCTTGCATCTTTGCTTTAAGTTGATAAAATTTTGTGTTTTTTAGAATAATCAAGAAAAGCTCTTTTTGCAGAATCCCAAACTTGGGTTGGCGAGATTGCAGAGTCATTGTGAATAGCTTGGTTTCTATTCCCCCAGATTGACCATAAGACCATGAAAAATAAGTCCAATTCCCTTAACATGTCTAAACTAATAAACTTGGAAGCAAGGTCCATGATGTCAACATTGGTGGTTGATAGGTTTACTGGGCAGTTAGGCCAAAAAATCCATGTTTGCTTGGCATGGGAGCAGTGGAGCAGAGCATGTTGGATGGATTCCATTTCCTTGTCACAAAGCGGACAAAAACCAAAAGAGTTTAAACCGTGGCATCGAAGATTTAGCATGGTAGGAAGGCCATTTCTGCACACACACCACGCAAAGATCCGAACCTTTGGGGGAACATTTAGATGCCAAATTTTTTTCCAGAAGGAGGATTGATTGTGCTCAAATGTGCTCTCGCCGGTTTCATTTTCTTCAACCACACGCATAGCTATATAGTACGCGCTCTTCACAGTGAAGGAACCCCTTTTGTTTCCCATCCAAATGAGTTGATCTTCAAGGAGGCTATAGCTAATAGGAATTTTGAGAATGGATTTAGCTTCGAAAGGCAGAAAGATAGATCTGACCAAATCAGTTTTCCACCATTTTGAATCCTCGACTATGAGTGATGAGACCATTGGGAAGTTGTTAAAATCTGATTGAGGCGAGATCACCTTGTAGGTGGTTGGTGTTGGGAGCCATCTATCTTCCCAAATGTGAATCCTTTTGCCATTTCCCACCCTCCATTGAATGCCTTCTTTAAGAACCCGTAAGCTGTTATGGATGCTCCTCCAAGCGTAGCTAGGATTACTTCCAAACCTTGAATTTAGAGCATCGTCATAGGGAAAGTATTTAGCTTTATAGACCTGAGCAACCAAGGAGGTGGGGTTTGTGAGAATCCGCCACCCTTGTTTTGCTAGTAAAGCAAGGTTGAAGGCTTGGAGATTTCGGAAGCCCATGCCACCAAATAATTTGGACTTACACATCTTTTTCCAACTAACCCAAGCAATTTTTTACTCTTGGTTCCTTTGGCTCCATCAAAAGTTCCTCATCATTCTTTCCAAGTCGTCACACAAGGTTTTAGGAAGTTAGAATCAGCTCATGGTGTACGTGGGCACCGCTTGCTCCACGGCTTTGATAAGGACTTCGTGACCCCGAATAGAGAGAAGTTTCTCTTTCCACCCCACTAGTTTCTTGGCCACTCTTTCCTTGATCTCGGCAAAGACTTGAGATTTCGATTTCCCAATCAAAGAGGGGAGACCAAGGTACTTCTTGTGTCGAGAGTCCTGCATCGGGCCAAGAATGTTAAAGATCACATCCCTAGTGGCAGAGGAGGTGTTAGGGCTAAAGAAGACCGAGGACTTGTCAAGGTTGATTTTTTGGCCCGATGCAGATTCATAGGCACCAAGGATGCTCATAAGCTCATTGCACTCTTGGGAGTTAGCCTAGCAGAAAAGGAGGCTGTCATCTGCAAAGAATAGGTGTGTGATGGGAGGGCAGCCCCTATAGATGGAGACCCCATTAAGAGCTTGGTTTCTTGAAGCTTGGTGGATAAGCGCAGAGAGACCTTCAGCTCAAAGGAGGAAGAGGCCCGGTGAGAGTGGGTCACCTTGTCGGAGACCCCTAGAAGGAGTAATGTAGCCATAGGCTTCCCCATTGATGATAACAGAGTATGAGATTGTTGAAATACATTGCATAATAAGAGAGATCCATTTGCTATGAAAACCCAACTTTTCCATGACTCTCTTGATGAAAACCCACTTAACACGATCAAACGTCTTGCTCATATCAAGCTTGATGGACATAAAACTATCTTTGCCCTCTGTTTTGTGGTTCAGATAGTGCATGAGCTCAAATGTCACTAAGACATTATCAGTTATGAGTCTATTAGTTGTGAAGGCACTTTGATTTTTGGCTATCACAAGAGGGAGGACAGCTTTTAATCGGTTCACAAGGACCTTCGAAATGAGCTTGTATGTGACATTGCATAAGCTGATAGGACGGAACTCTGTCATCTTAGTGGGATGCTTTGTTTTTGGGATAAAAGATATGTTAGTCTTATTAATTTCAGCCATTGACAAAATTCAAGTTTAATACATCTAAGACCATATTAGTGATATCTCTACCCACAATACTCCAGTATTTTTGAAAGAAAATAGCTGACATACCGTCGGGGCCGGGAGATTTGGTCGGATGAATTTGATGGAAGGCTCTCAGAACTTCTTCACTGGTGAAAGTTTTGGTAAGCTCGACATTCATATCATTTGAAACCCAAGTTGGGATGATGTTAATGACGTCCTTGATTCTGCTTGGGGAGCAAGTGGTGTAGATCTTTGTGAAATAGTCCACTGCTGTGCTAGCTATACTGTCTCTGTCATCACTCCAGGTGCCATCATCATTCCATAGACTCAAAATGGTGTTCTTCTTTCTTCTCTCTGAAGCTCTAGTGTGGAAGAACTTTGTATTTCTATCACCTTCTTTATACCAATGGATTTTGCTTCTTTGGTACCAAAGAGTCTCCTTACTATCCAGGAGGCCATTTAACTCTTTTCTCAACTCATTGATTGCTGCACTATGAGAGCCATCCCTATCTTGTACAGTGAGGGTGTGTAATAGTTTCCTCTTTTCCTGGATCTTCCTTGGGATATTTCTAATAACCTCTTTACTCCAGTTAGATAAATGAGAGGCACAAAGACTAAGATTGGCAGCGATGCCTTCCGAGGTGTTTGAAAGACAACCACTATTCCAAGCAGCTTCCACAATGCCATGGCAGTCATCCCTTTTTGCCCATAGAGCTTCAAAATGAAAGCGGCGTTTCCGAAGAGGGGGAGGGGCCATTGAGTCAGTGATTCTCAGAATGCAATGATCAGAGGTGGAGTCGGTAACATGATGAACTTTACAATTACTGAACTTGTTAAACCAATCCAAGTTTGCAAAGGCACGGTCTAGGCAAAGATAAACTCGGTCATTGCCTTCACGCATATTGCACCAAGTAAACTGGGGCTCAGAGAAGCCTAAGTCCTGAAAACCACAATTATTTACCGCCTCCCGAAAACCATCCATTTGACGCTGAGGTCTTTGAGGGCCACCTGATTTTTCAGAGAAAGACAATATTTCATTAAAATCGCCACAACAAAACCAAGGTAAAGAAAATTGGTTGTTGAGATAATATCAGCACATATCTATTTGAGAGACACAAATGAACTCTACATGAGCAACCATTGCCTTATAGACTTGACCAAAGCCACCTTGTCCAAGCTTATTAGCCATATGAAAGTCGTTTGTTGCAGTTGCCAATTCTTCCAGATTAAAGATTGGTAGCTCGTGTAGTTTCATATCTTTCAAGTAGTTAAACAGTAAACTCTCATCGCCTTTTTTTTTTTCATTGCTGTTGCAAAATGTGATATTAGTTAACCCATCTATCAATTCCTAGTCACTGTAGATAATTAGTAGGCATATTACCTCTCCTTTCTTTAGGCGTCCACCTCCATAAGAAGTATGCAGTGCTGGCAATAGCAATAACTCCAATAATAACAGTAATTGTGATGATTACTTTCTAATGTCTCTCATTTTCTGCGTATAGGAACAAGTTTTAAACTACTTCAGTCAAATTTGACAATGGAAATTCATTTCAAAAATATTGAAATTCAATTGCTTTTGTTCTAAATAACTAGGTGCCTATTTGGGATCTGCTTATTTTGTTAAAACTGAAATTTTTTTTGCTGAAAGTACTGTAAATAAAAGTAAAAGTTAGTTAAAATAGTACAATGAGACCTATGACTAGTATCAAAAACTAGTACCAAAAAGTGCAGTAGGACCCATGAATAGTAGTAAAAATAAACTTAATAGTAAAATAAGTTAACAAAAATAATTTCTGCCAAACAACAAACAACCGGACTAATAACTGCTGAATGAAGCATAAGGTTAGGGGAAAAAAAAAAAAAAAACTAACTCTTAAAAAAAAAAGAACATAATAAATTCCGAATAGGCCAGACGAATATATATATCTGATCCACCAACCAAGAATTGTTGTAGGTCAACAAGGTTTCCCCTCTATGACATACAACCAATGCCTGTATCATATGCGTAAGCTACACAAAAACAGTTCTGCAAGCACTGCTTTTGACAATCGTCTTTAGTCCCATATGACCACTGAGCAAAGTCTGGCACCTTGACCATCTTCAATCTGAAAAACCCATCTGCTTTTCCTTCTTCAACACTATTGTTCAACCTTTCACACTGCAATGGTTTCCTCCTCACACATCCACCACTCCAATTTCCACTGTTCCATTCCTCAATAATCTTGGGCTCAAATCCTCTCATACAGCTGCAGATTGATGAACCCAGTGAATCACAGCTTCCATTGGCACCGAATGTGCCATAAACATCACACTTATCTTTTGGAGCTGACCCCAGAACCTTCCAATCCTCCTTCCCATCATCCCAATATATCTGCACTAGATTTCCTTGTGATTCCAAAACAAATTTTGACAAATGTAACAGGTCCATATAAGTAAAAGTTGCATAAACTGTTCCTTGTTTGTCATCGACTACACTAAATCCATTATGATATACAGGATTACCTGACCATTCCATGGACCAGTCCGCCAATATGGGCCACCGTCTTTCCAAACAAAACCTTCAGGAATGTTCAGTGGATCAATGCCGGCAGAGAAGCTTCCAATGGATGGATCAGAAGGGCTTTTCCATGATGTCAGCTGCACTTTCTCATCTTTCCTTAAATTAGAACTAAGTTTCATCCTTGGCAAGAAGGAATCAGATGGATGTTGAAAACTTTCCCATAATATGATTCCTGTTGTGTCAACTTGCAATACAAGGTTTCCGGAATCCAAAAGACTGGCACTTGAATTGGTTACGGAATTTGAAACATTCGATGACCAAAGAATCTCTTCCTGTCCGTTTAGTACCACAAGATTGCCATCCTCAGATATAGTAAGAACCCCGGCCAGAATAATCCTTGAGAGGTTTCTGTCTGTTAGCTACCCATATGACAGTGAATACAGAGATGTTATTATACCATATTCCAAGGTAGCGATTGGTGGAATTTACAGGGCTGAAGAACCCTAGTCTGAAAGCACTCCCATTGGATATTATGTATTCAGGGTCTTTGATGGATTGAGAAGATTTAAACAAAAGCAACAAAGGACAGAGAACAAGTTTGTCTTACGTCCCATAACTTGTTCTCTGGCCTACTTGCGTCTGAGAATGCAGAACAGGTAGGCCTTGCTCATCAAACCAAGTTACAGCTTTGTTTATCCGGGAAAACAAAAAAAAAAAAAAGGTTTTAACTTTGGCTGGTAGTTTTTTAAGAAAAAGGCTACTCTAGACTTTCAAAAGTCTTGATCCCATGAAATAAGTTTGTCATATAAAATTATAAATCAAAGGGGTTTGTTCCCTAGTCAAGATAGTTTCTTCCTTCGTCAAAAAGGACAGGTTGAATTTCAACCAAGGACTAGGCGACTAGGGATAGGAAATAATTAAGGAGACAATTGGAATAAAGTACTATAATTAACACTGAATAAGACGCAGGAATAGAATCTGCAAAATCCTAAACAATTAAGTATAGATCCCTATGCAGAAATAAATGAATTAACAGTTAATCACGAAAAATAAAAATTATATACCCAGCAGAATATATGTATACACACCACAGTTTATGCAATAAAATCAAAAGCAATAGAGATAGTGACACAGTACACAGATTAATCACGATGTGGAAAGCCTAAGAACAATCTCTTGAAAGGAAAAAGTTGTGCTCGCTTTAGAATTCTATAACAGTGGTAACTTTAGTAAGTGTGCCACTTGCATCTTCGGGCGCTTCAATTAGCAATACCATCAAGGCTTTCTCTTCAACGCCACCTTTAGTTTGTAAACCAGACATACAAGTAATCCACGATCAGCTTCTGTCTCAGTCTCCGAAAGTCCAAATGCATCCAACTCTGTCATTTCTGTCACCCCAGGGCCCAGGTAAGTCATCTTCTTTGTATTTTGACTAGCTTCTTGCAACCAGGTAGGCTAAAAATGAACTAAGTCTCTCATAAACTGTTTGTGCTTGGCTCGATAAATTGTTCATTCATATTTGTTTGTTTATAATCTAGCCAAGTTCGAGTCTCAATCAAGTAGAGACAAATAGTCTTAAAGATAACATCCATTTTGTGCCTTTTGTAAGTCTACTTTGTTATTTATTTATGTACTTATTCCTTTATTTTGCCTTAATTTTCCCAACATCCCGACAACCTAGTATCAGTAGTATGTCTTTCTCTGAAGTGATATTTCATGATAAGATGATCATAGTTATTTAGACTACATTCACCAGACATATGCATCTTTCTTTCGCTTTCCTTGTAATCAAGTGTCCTGAATTATCATGGTTGAATATCATGAACCAAACTGAATGATATCCTCTCCCCGTCAACTTCTTTCTTGTCACAGGTATCTATTATCTTCAGTCTACGTGACTCGGAATACACCTCTGATCAGTGGCCTTTATTAGCTTAATTTCTTTCTGGTCACATGTCACAATCATCTTCATCTAGAGTTTTTCAAACCACACTCAAGATCAGTAGACCCCCCAGTATGATCAGAACCATGATTAGCATTTGGAATTGACATTGGCTTTCTTTCTTGTCAAGTGTCTCAGTTTGAGGCTTCAAAATTCTGCAAAATTATGCAGAAAAAAGTGCCTTAAGTGAGGATTCTAAAGCTAGTAACAATTTTAACAGTATATTGAAAGTTGTGACTCTTCAATTAAGACATTTTTTGAAAGTTTTACCACTTCAATTATGACGTTTTAATGGTGCTCTTTCATTGTTGTGTCTTCGCTGTCCATTTTTAAAATCATATTCAGTTTTTTGTGCAGAATATTTGAACACTTATTAAGAAATTCTGAAATTTTATAGAATTGTTATATGTAGAATTCAAACTTTGTTATATCTGAACTTTGAAAAGAGAGTACGGTTTGCAAACTTAAAGATGCTAAACAAAGGGAATGCTATCTCAAGCACTTTCCTCCTATCTAGCATAAACCGTTGTAATAGTGACATTGCAACTGGAGGACTTTATCTGGCCCAGTTGAGCAGGCTCTTTATTTGAAGTAATCTGCCTTTCAGTGAATGCAGGTTGCTTTGGAGTGGGTAGATCCAGAATCTCACTATTAAGCATTGAAATTATAGTAGACATAGTTGGCCTGTCTCTTGCCAATTCTTGCACACACAGCAGTCCCACATGTATGCATCTCAACATCTCCATTTGAAAGCAAGGATCCCATATTGTTGGGTCTACCAAAGCCATAATGTTGTCGTCGTTCCACAATTTCCATGCCTGAAAGATGACAAGTGTGAAAGACAAAAAATGAATATATTGATTAACTGAGCTTTAAAAAAAAAGGAAGGACAATGAGTCAGATAGACCTACAAATCCTACAAGGCTCAAGTAGTACTGCTGATCATCATAAAAGCAACTGGTTCTTCTCCCACTAACAATCTCAAGTAACAACACACCAAAGCTAAAAACATCTGATTTCTCTGAGAAAAAGCCTTGCATTGCATATTCAGGAGACATATATCCGCTGCGTTTGAACAATGAAACACTTCTCATCATTTGAGCACAAATAGTGGTGATGTTATTTAAATTTTAATTTCAACAAAGCTCTTACTATGTCCCGATGACCCTTTTAGTATTGGCTTGATTTTCACTGCCACTGAAAATTCTTGCAATTCCAAAGTCTGATATTTTTGGATTTAGTTCTTCATCTAATAAGATATTACTTGCCTTTAGATCCCTATGAATAATCTTCAGTCTAGAATCCCTATGAAGGTAGAGCAGACCTCTACCAATTCCTTCAATAATGTTGAAGCGTTTTTTCCAATTGAGGTGTTTTTGGTTGAGTGGATCTAAATGAATGGTGACGAAAAGAAATAACAAAGAGTTAAGAGTAAATTTGTAAATGGAGGTCAAGGGTTCAACACATTAAGTATATAGAAACCAGATTTCTAGATTTCAGAGTTATTCTATTGAAGAGCCTAAAAGGAAGGGAATTTAAATGTACTAACCAAAAACAATTGTGTCCAAACTTTTGTTTGACAGGTACTCATAGATCAACATCTTCTCTTCTCCCTCAATGCAGCAGCCAAGAAGTCTCACAAGATTTCGATGTTGCAGCTTAGAGATCACAAACACCTCATTCATAAATTCTTCAAGCCCTTGTCCAGAGGATCTAGACAGTCTTTTCACTGCTATTTCCTCTCCATCATGCAACTTTCCCTGGCAAAAGAAGCAACGAATATTAGTACTTATCTGTTTGATTTAAAGAAGAACTAATGAAGGCTACTAGAGCAACCATCACCTTATAGACTATACCAAAGCCACCGCGCCCGAGCATATTAACTACATGAAAGTTGTTTGTTGCAGTTGCCAATTCTTCCAGACTAAAAGTTGGTAGCTCGTGGGGTTTAACGCCATTCAGGTTTTTAGATGGTAAACTCTCTCTGCTTTTATTTTTCCTTGCTGTTGCAAATTCTAATAGTAAGCTATGCATCTAGCAATTTCTAGTTCCCGTTACTAATGATAGGCATATTACCTCCTTTTTTAGTCATCCATCTCCATAAGAAGTATGTGCTGCTGGGGATGACAATTGCTCCAATAATCACTGTAAGTGTGATGATAACTTTCAAATTTCTCTTGTTTTCTGTGTCTTAGAACAAGTTTCAAACTAATTCAGTCAAATTTGAGTAGATAAATCTAAATTATATCTAAGAGCTAAAGCTAATGCTAAGTTCATGTTGAGTCACATCAATGGTCATGTCATCATTTTCTACATAGCTATGAATTTGAATGTGTCTACCAATTTTTTGAGTAATAAATTATTATAAAGTCTATCTTTTATTCCTTTGATTTCATTTTAATTTTGGCTAAGATAACATTGCAATTTCGCAACGAGTTTTTTATTATCATGATAATCTCCTTAGTCCTTAAGAGATGAGAAATTTGAATAATAAATTTGAAACTTATAAATTTTAGTTATATTAAGCTAATAAAACACACTATAGAAGAAAGAAAAATATGGAACACTTTTAAAAAATATCAATCAAACATACCAAAAATAATAGAACGATATATTTTTAGAGATAAAGAGATAAAAAATACTAGTAGAACTCTTTTATTAAAAAAAAAAAAAATACAATACTTGAAGCAATTGATGTGTGGGGTTGCAACTAGTTTAATCTAATGTTTGCAACTTGCTGGATTTTATGTTTTGCCAATTTATAATGCCTAAAAATATGACCAATGTGTTACTCAGAAAAGGATATATATATATATATATATAGGGGGTGTCATGTTTAACAAAAGGTAATTACAAGTTATTGTCTTGTGAAAGCAGAGTTGGAGCAGTGTAGATCAACACAGTTCCAAAACTTATCACCATATAGTGGTTTATAAGAATTAAAGTTTCTCTCTAATGGTATAAAATTATTGAAACCTGTTGCAGTTGTTGTAATTCATTTAGTAAACTAAAATTGCTGGATGATCATAAGCATAAGAGTATACAAAACTGTGTGGGAAAAACAAAATTAACTTACCAAATTCCAAATGTGCCAAACGAATATATATATCCAACCCACCAGTCGAGGATTTCTGTAGGTCTATTCCACCAGTGGAGAATTTTTGCAGGTCAATTAGGTTTCCACTCCATGACATACAACCAATGCCAGTATCATATGCATAAGCTACACAAGAACAGTTCTCCAAGCACTGCTTTCGACAATCATCTTTACTTCGATATGACCACTCTGCAAAGTCTGGCACTTTGACCATCTCCAGTTTCAAAAACCCGTCTTCTTTTCCTCCTTCACTACCATTGTTCACCCTTTCACACTGCAATGGTGTCCTCCTCACACATCCACTAATCCAATTACCTCTATTCCATTCCTCAATAATCTTTGGCTCAAACCCTTTCAAACAACTACAGATTGGTGAACTCAGCACACAACAGCTTCCGAATGCACCACAGGTGCCATAAAAATCACATTCATTTGCCGGAGCTTTCCCGACAACCTCCCAATCCTCCTTCCCATCATCCCAACGTATTTGCATTGAATTTCCTTGTGAATCCAAGAAATATTTTGACAAACCTATGCCATTCACGTAAGCATAAGTGCCATAAACTGTCTCTTCTTTATCAAAAACCATTGTAAATCCACTATGATAATCTGGAACCCAGTTTTGTGCTCCAGTAAAGAACTGACCATTCCATGGACCAATCCGCCAAAATGGATGACCGTCTTTCCACACGAAACCTTGGGGAATGTTCTGTGGATCAATGACTGACGCAAAGCTTCCTATGGATGGATCAGAAGGGCTTTTCCATGATGTCAGTTGTACTCTATGATTTGTCCTTAAATTAGTTGAAAGTTTCATCCTTGGCAAGAATGTATCACAAGGATGTTGAAAACTCTCCCATACCATTGCTCCCGTAGTGTCAACTTGCAAGACAAGGTTTCCAGAATCCAGCAAAATGGCACTCGAATTGATTACCGAATTTGAAACATTTGATGACCAAAGAATCTCTTCCTGTCCATTGAGTACCACAAGGTTGCCTTCCTCAGATATAGTAAGAACCCCAGAAGTATCCTTAAGTGGTCTCTCTCTGTTAGCTACCCATACAACACTGAAATAATTGACCACAGAAATCTTATTATACCATATTCCGAGGTAGCGATTGGTAGAATTTACAGGGCTGAAGAATCCCAGTCTGAAAGCACTCCCATTGGAGATTAAGTAGTCAGGATCTTTGAGGGATTGAAAAGAACTAATTGTGTCTCTGGCAACACCTA
Source organism: Quercus aquifolioides (assembly GCA_019022515.1). Taxonomy (NCBI): domain Eukaryota; kingdom Viridiplantae; phylum Streptophyta; class Magnoliopsida; order Fagales; family Fagaceae; genus Quercus; species Quercus aquifolioides. The sequence goes on along the minus strand of CM032328.1, from coordinate 92,046,984 downwards.
AGTTCAAACATAGGCAACATAGGGCATACAACAAGCTTCTCTTGCTAAGAAATCCCATGACTTGTTCAGACCTTTTGTTTGTGTGTGAGGTTGCAGAACAGGGAGGCCATTTTCATCTTACGAGTTACAACTTTAGTTAGTAGTTTTCTCGGAAAGAGGCTACTCTAGACTACCAAAAGTCTTACATCCCAGAAAATACTTTTTAAGCCATAAAAATTCTCAGGAATTTATTACCTGTGCTGCTTGGTGAACGCCAATCTCCGCCGGTTTTTTCCTTCCGGCGACACTTGATCTCCACCGGCCTTCTCCTTCTCTCTCTCTCTCTCTCTCTTCTATTTTCTCTGACGTGATAAATGTGTAACTGTGAAGTAAATGGGATAACATGTCTCAAAAAAAAAAAAAAAAAAAAAAAAAAAAAAAAAAAAAAAATAGATAAAAAGAACGGTTGAAGTTGAGTAATCAATTAGGTGTGAAAATGTGTGGCCTTTAAAATTAGTAGGTTGAAATAAAATTGAGTTAATCCCTTGTTGTTATTTTTTTTTTTCCGCCCCGCAATGGTGGTGGGGCGGGAATGGGGCAAGATTTTAGCCCTGTACCATGAGGCGGGGTGGGGATGAGTTTAGACTTTTTAGACCTACCCCATCTTGCCTTGCGTTGCTAAGGGTTATAATTGTAAAATTTTCATATCTTAAAACTCTATTTAAACAAACATATTAATATTAACTTATTTTATTTTACCCAATGTGGTTCTTTGCCTTTATTTTATTATGTGTTATACTATGAGTTTTTTTTTTTTAATAATTCTCTTGTTAAACACTTGGATATATTATTCATTTTTTCCTAAAAATTGATTTGGTTTGATGAGATAAATTTAGTTGTAATTTCAAGTATATTTTTATTAATATAATAGGCTTCATTAAAAAAATTGTACTAGTTGTAGGGTAAATTAACAAAAAATAGAGTTTTACGGGGTGGGGCTTTGCAAGGCCCTAGGGGGCAGGGATGGGGTAAGAAAATTTTCCCCGCCATGCGGAGTGGGGCGGGGATGGGGCAAGACAAAATCTTGCAAGGCGGGGGCAAAGATCCCATCCTTCAGACTCGCCTCGCCCCATTGTCATCCCTACAGTCCTCAACTGGTTTTAGATGTTTGTCTAAAAAAAAAACTACATAGATTAGGAGAAAGAGTCCTTATTATAATTTAGGCTAAAATACAAATCCCACCCCCCATGTTTCACCATAATTCATTTCAGTATTCTAACTTTGCTTTCGTTCAATTCAGTTCTCTAAGTTTTACAAGTGTTCAATTAAGACCTTAGTTAGTATTCCATTAAACAGTTTGTTAACTCTCATTAAAATTGCATTTGTTTTGGTCATTCACAATATTTAATTAATATCATTATTATTTTATTATTTCTTTTGAAAAAGAAGAAAGAATATATATAAAAGTTAGAAAAGACTGGACAAAGAGGCCTAGACCCAGCAACTACGAATTGATAGATGATATCGCAGGGTCACACTATGAATTCTCAATTCATTCCCCTAGTGCCAATAAGAGTTTGGAGCTATTATTAGAAGAAACTAGTCAATATCTTGTTTGAAAATTGAATCGTAAAGAAATATACTTTCGAATTAGTGAATCTAATTTCTGCAATGATAGAGACTGAGTAAGCCTACATCCTTGTTATTTCCTTCAACTTGCTAACAACTACCTAAACAATTTGAGTCTGAGTGGTTTAATTTTCTGCATTGAGGTGATTGTTGAAGAACACCGATACATGCACATTCATATTTTGATTAGACCTTTATTTTTTTGTAATAGATGCTGAAACATTAATTCTATGAAGTAAAGATAGTTGCATACTAGAGAACGAATGCGCGTTAAAGACTTAAAAGGAAAACGCAAGACGAGACTTAGCATTCAACGCATGAATTTTATGTTAGGACCCTATTTCCACATTAACATGATATGGATTGATTAGAGCTATATCATTTGCATTGCCTTGCTGAAAGCAACCAATGCATTATTGAAGGTATCTACTAAATATCTAAATTTCCACATGTTAGGAACCCGGTAGTTCCTAATGGGGATTGATGGGAATTATAAGGGAATGGATGGGGATTGTAAGGAAATTGACTTAATTCGAGGTAGTCACCCTCCATAGAGAAATAGTGGGATTAAGAGAGAGAGATATACTAAAGCACTAAGAAATTGGTTTATTCTTCATTGATTTCTCATATTGGATTACAATCATGTATTTATAGGAGACTAGCTCTAATCTCATTAGCCCACATGGCCTCATCCTATTGGTTCTATTATTCCCCATGTGCATTAATAATTCCAACATGTGCTAAATGTGATTAACATGCCTTATCCTATTGGTTCTATTATTCCCCATGTGCATTAATAATTCCAACATGTGCTAAATGTGATTAACATGTTTAGAATTGTAACTAACTAACTAACTAAATCTCAATACACCAATTATTATCCATATGCTTATAGCATTCCTAACATTTCCTTCCCCTTGAAAACACCTTGCCCACAAGGTGTTGTTGTGAAATAACATCTTCATCAAAGGAGATTTTCCAATGGACCAATACCGTAGTGACGTTTTGATCACCATATTCATGCATTTCTCTTTGACAAGCGATCCCGTGCATATGAAGGTTTCTTCTTCGTAGATCTTCAAAATTTGCTCTAATTCTTGAGCCTTCAATGGTTCTTCAATCTTCAAGGTCTCATTAGTTCTCTCAACCTTGAAATGTTCTTGTATCCTCAAGACCTCATTTGATTCTAGAACCATTAAAATTGTTGGCGCTTGTATCTTGGATTCTTGGATCACCGACACTTGGATTGCCACTTCTTGAATCATAGACTCTTGAATGGAAGCCTCCATTGGTGCATCAAGAATGGGTTCTTGGAACTTGATTTGTTCTTCGACTTTCATTGAATCAAGAGATTGTAACTCTTCTTTGGACATGTTTTCAAGATCCTCTTGCACTCTTGAAAGTGCTTCCTTCATGGCCATGTTAGATTCAGCCAACGCCTTCATGGCCATGTTAGATTCAGCCAAGGCCTCCATCTTCTTTGAAATATCCTTGGATTCTTCTATGGCTTTGTTCAACAATTCTTGTATTTTTTTCAAAATTTTTCTTTCATCACAATTGCTCATCTCAAGATCAACGGCTCTGATACCACTTGTTAGGAACCCGGTGGTTCCTAATGGGGATTGATGGGAATTATAGGGGAATGGATAAGGATTGTAGGGAAATTGACTTAATTCGAGGTAGTCACCCTCCATAGAGAAATAGTGGGATTAAGAGAGAGAGATATACTAAAGCACTAAGAAATTGGTTTATACTTCATTGATTTCTCATATTGGATTACAATCATGTATTTATAGGAGACTAGCTCTAATCTTATTGGCCCACATGGCCTCATCCTATTGGTTCTATTATTCCCCATGTGCATTAATAATTCCAACATGTGCTAAATGTGATTCCTATTGGTTCTATTATTCCCCATGTGCATTAATAATTCCAACATGTGCTAAATGTGATTAACATGTTTAGAATTGTAACTAACTAACTAACTAAATCTCAATACACCAATTATTATCCATATGCCTATAGCATTCCTAACACCACATTTACATGAATTGATGTACTTTTTAAAACTTTGATGGAGACATGCCGTTTAGCGTACTCAAATTGCATTTTCAAGTCTCAAGTAATAATTCATGAACAAGGATGATTGAATCTCAACAAAAATGTTTTAAAATTAGAAAACCCCTCTAAAAAGTTTGTTTCATGCCATTGATTTCGGTATTAAAATTGAACTAACCCAAGCTAGCAAGTGTATCAAAAAATAAATAAATTTTAACTTGTAAATTTAAGTGAGATTAAAATGTGGGTAGACGTATAGGTGTAAGCAATTTTTTTTTTTTTTTAAGGAAATATTGGCAGTTGTGTTTGTGAACAGTTAAAAGTCTTAAGTTTTAAAATTTTAGATAAGTTAAAACTTAAGACTTTTAAAGTTTAGTTAAGGAGTAACTGAGTAAGAGAGATTTCTGAACAATTTTAAAAGTTTTCTTTTTTCAAAAAATAAAAGAAAATATAAGGATTAGAACGTGTATGTGGTGGTGGACGTTTGTACTTTGTATTTGTGTAGAAGTTGAGTATTTTAAATTTTAAATAGGTATGATAAATTTTAGGATATTTTTAATTTTACAAAGAATTTTTTAAATGACTTTTATACCCTTATTTATTTATTAGTTTAAAATAATGTTAGGTAAAGATTAAGCATGATTTTGAGAATTCAGAGAATAGGTAACTAACTTTGTGAATCCACAGCTTCCTTATTTAAGGTTAATTTGCCAATCATGCATAAGTCCTACAAAAGATATATATATATATATATATATATATATATATATATATTCTATTACCGGCAATTATCTAGAAGTCTACAAAAGACCCAAATCAATGATAATGACTATTTTTAGCGGAAGTCCAGGCGTAGAAGCTAGGAAGTAGCAAATCACGCCATAATTGATTGATTTCTTTTTTAGTTATTTCCTTTTTCTTTTTCTTTTTCTTTTTTTTTCTTTTTTTGGATGGGAAACATGTGAATTTCATTCAACTGAAATTGAAATACAGCAGAGATATTGCAAAAGCATTACAAACAGAGTTCCTCAATAATAATGTGCTCAACAGGACTTGGTATAGTCCTTCCCCAAACCTAAGACATATCAGTAATCCTAGCAACTCTTACAAGTTCATGGACAACTCTGTTGTCTTCCCTTTTCAGATGATGAAAGGAGCACCATCTAAAAGAAGAAGAGACTTCCCTAATATTCTGGATAATGTAACTGAGCTCACCACTGAAGACCCCATCATTGATAGCTTGAATAATGGACAAGGCATCGGACTCAATAATAGCATGAGAAACCTCCATTTTTGCTGCAAGCAGCACACCTTCCAGAATAGCAATAGCCTCTGAAATCTTAGCAGTGAAAGACGCTGGGAGGACCTTGCTTGAAGCTGCCAGAATTTCTCCCTTGCAGCCACGGATGACCACTCCGATGCATGAATTTCTCTCATCATCAGACGCAGATGCATCTAAATTGACTTTGAAGAAACCCAAGGGGGGAGCTTTCCAATTGGACAGAGGAGGGGCTTGAGGTGAAACCGAGTAGGAGCAGGCTACCTTGTATTTAGCCATGACTTTACTTGCCGTTTCCCAGGCTTGAAATGGAGGAGAGCCAGAATCCTCATGGATTTCTTGATTGCAATTCCACCAAATTGACCAAGCAACAGCAAAGAAAAATTCCAGATCAGTCGGAGAGCCTTTTGCAATAAAATCTAAAACAACATCTACCAGGTCACAATAGGGAGAGGAGAGATCAATTGGGCAATTGTGCCAAAAAGCCCAAGTCATTTTTGCATGATCACAGTGGAGAAGTGCATGGGCTGTGGTTTCAAAGGCTTTATCACATAACTTCAGCAAACACTTGTGTCTTTGATTTCCCAATGATGGAAGGCAGCCCCAGATACTTATTATGTTGTGAATCTTGCATTGGACCAAGAATGTTTAGTATGAATTCCCTCAAATCTTGAGGGGTGTTCGGGCTAAAGAATACTGAAGGTTTGTCAGTGTTGATTTTCTGCCCCGAAGCTTCTTCATATCTGTTGAGAATACTTACAAGTGTGTGACATTCTTGAACCTCTGCTTTGCAAAACAAAAGGCTGTCATCAGCAAAGAAGAGGTGGGTGATTAAAGGACAGCCTCTACAGATTGAGATTCCATTAATTTGTTGATTCCTGGTAGCTTCATGAATAAGGGCTGAAAAACCCTCGGCACAAAGGAGAAAAAGGCAAGGGGAGAGCGGGTCTCCTTGCCTGATGCCCCTTGAAGGAGAAATGTTCCCACAAGCCTCTCCATTTATAAGCACTGAATAAGAAACAGAAGAGACACAATTCATAATAGGATCAATCCATTTTTCCACAAAACCCAGCTTCTCCATCACACCTTTAATAAAATTCCATTATACCCTATCAAATGCCTTGCTCATGTCCAATTTAATAGACATATAGTTTTCGTTTCCTTCACTTTTATGATTTAGATAATGCGTGAACTTGAAGGCTACAAGGACATTATCTGTGATTAGGCGGTTGGGGGTAAAAGCACTTTGGTTCTCAGATATGATGTTTGGTAGAATGGCCTTGAGCCTATTGGCTAGTGTAAAGTTGTTATTTACAACTATATGTTTTGTTGGCTTATATTCCGTGCCAAATTTGATTGTAATTTTATTCAATCTGTTGTACCATGTATTTATTGTGGGATCTCTTTGTAAGGGTTGTGTGTTAGAGAGAGAGAGAGTGTGTGAAGACTCAAGCATTTGAAGAATGAAGATTTCTCGTGGGTGTCTCGCTACTTAGCTACCTGCGAAATGACTCAGGTGCCCTGCACGTGCTGGAATGCGAAGAGTCAGGCCAGATGGAGACAGCTGTGTCTCGCGAGTATCTCGCGGGTAAGGCCTTCCACACCTGCGAGACATTTTGTTTTGCCAGCCTGTCCAGTCTGATACACACTTTCTATACCCATACTATTTATACCCACATTACCTACAAATGTTGAGGAGTGCTTCTGAGAGAAAACCCTAGCCAAACACCTTGAGAGTTAGAGATTGTTATACCCACAATCCTCCACACATTTGTTTTGGGAATTTTCTCAACTCCTACCTCTCCATTTCCATACCATTGAGAGGTTGATAGTCCAAACACTTACCACACACTTTGAGAGTGTCAAGTGAAGTTTTGGTGTTGCTGGGAAGCATTGGAAGAAGCCTGGAATGGTAGATGCAACATGGACCTTGTTGCGGGATCCGAAGAACTAGACAAGACACGGTTTCGAGAAGCCTTGTTGGAGTAGGAGCTTGAAGGGCTTAGGTACAGAGGGTAGATTACGCTTGGAGGGTCTCTTGCTCACCCATGTATCCCAACTGATTGTCTAGTGGATCGATTTCCGCTTAGAGGGATGCAGAGAGGTTTTTCGCCGAGTTCTTTGATTTCCTCTTTGATAACACGTCTCGGTGTTATCTGTGTTTGCAACTCTCTTCCCTACTCTTGTTCATTTCATTTTTACTGCTGTGTTGCTTTAAATATGGATTAAAGTAGTTGTCTTGCTTATACGCTTGTGTTTACACTATTCCACACTTAGTATTAAGTTAGTGTAAAATCAACCAAGCCGTAACTTTAATATGGGGGTCTAAACTGCTCGTGTGTTTTCGACACATTTTCGAGCTTTCAATTGGTATCAAAGCAGGTACACTCGCTATGGTTTAAATACCTGAGTGTGATCCTAGACCCCTTGGTGTGCTATGAAAAGTGATTTGACAAAGGTCAACATGAAGCATTGTAAAGGTGTTTGTGAAAATGACTCCATGAGCATATTTGGAGAATGTTCTAGTAATGAGCTTTTAGAGTTATTCAAATCTAAGAAACATGCTAAAATCTTTATACACATGCTGAAATCTTTAGTTAATAGGAATCATGATATTCATAACAGCTTGTGTGAGTTGAATTCCTTAATTGACGATTATAAGAGAAGGAATAGACATTTGTGTAACAAAATTGATTGTCTGAAAAGAAAGTTACACTCATTTGTGAATGAAACAAAGAAAAATGAGATGTCCTTTGATAGTCAAGAATGTCTCTCACATGCTTGTCTTTTTGTTCATACCGCATTGAAAGTATTTAATTCATGTTTGTGGTATCTTGACAGCGATTGTTCAAGGCATATGACAGGAGATAAGTCTCTATTCAAAAAACTTAAAGAGAAGGAAGATGGTTTCATGACATTTGGAGATGGTAGTCACTCACAAGTTCTTGGCAAGGGAACCGTGGATATACCAAGACTGCCTTTGTTAACTGATGTGCTGTACATTAAAGGATTGAAAGTGAACTTGCTGAGCATCACTCAAATTTGTGATGAAGACTTCTTAGTCCAATTCTCAAAGAAAGGATGTCTAATTCTGAATGAAGAAGGTGTTCAAGTTTTGAAAGGATTAAGGACCACCGACAACTGTTATGAAGTCATTCCCAAACCAAGCATAGCATGTAGGAGTGCTCGAGTGAATCTTTTGGAGTTGTGGCATCAACAACTTGGACATGCTAATTACAAACAGGTGGCAAAAGTGTCTAAGCTTGAAGCTGTGGTTGGTTTACCAAAGTTTGGAAAAGTTGAGAAGAATGTTTGTGGTCCATGTCAATTAGGAAAACAAACAAAGTCGAGCCATCCTAAAGTAAATGTAGTTGCTACGTCTCGTCCCTTGGAGTTACTACATGTGGACCTAATGGGTCCAACTAGAACAGAAAGCATGGGTGGAAAGCGCTATATAATGGTGGTTGTTGACGATTTCTCAAGATATTCTTGGGTGGACTTTCTTAGGGAGAAGTCAGAAGCATGTGACAAGATGGAAAGGCTATGCAAGAGACTGTAGAATGAAAAATGAGTTCCCATAGTTAGAATCAAAAGTGATCATGGGAAGGAGTTTGAAAATGCTAAGTTTGAAGCATTCTGCAATGAACATGGCATTAAGAAGGAATTTTCAGCTGCAAAAACTCCACAACAGAATGGGGTGGTTGAAAGAAAGAACCGGGTGATTCAAGAAATGGAAAGAGTAATGTTACTTAACAAAAACATTCCACAAAAGTTCTGGGCTGAAGCTGTGAATACATCGTGTCACATTGGGAATAGAATTTATTTCCGAGCAGGAACTAAAAAGACATCATATGAAATTTGGAGAGAGAAGAAACCAAAAGTGAAATATTTTCGAGTATTTGGAAGTAAGTGCTACATTCTCAATGATAGGGAGAATCCTGAAAAATTTGATGCTAAAAGTGATGAAGGGATATTCCTAGGTTACTCCATAAATAGCCGAGCATATAGAGTGTATAACAAGCGCACTAAGACGGTGATGGAATCGATAAATGTGGTCATCGATGACACTATCTCTGAAAAAAGTATTGATGATGATGGTGAAGGCCAAACCCTTAAGAAGAATGAGCAAGACGATGAAATGTCTCAAGGTGAAGATGTTGAGAAAGAATCACCGGAAAAGAAGTCTACACCTCCTATACCAAGAAGGGTGACTAGATCGACTCAAGGATCTCCTAGTCCACTCACCCCTCTGGAAGTTCAACCTCCAATCTCACGTGATGAGGAACCTTCCACTTCCAAAAGACCATCATCAAGGGTAATCCTCAATCACCCCTCAAGCAATATCATTGGTGACTTAAATGAAGGACTTCGGCTGACATACAACTGCTATCTTGCTCAGTTTGAACCAAAGAAAGTGGAGGAAGCATTGAAGGATGAGAATTGAGTAAAGTCCATACACCAAGAGTTGCACCAATTTGTTAGAAATGGTGTATAGGAGCTAGTACCAAGGCCCAAGGATACACATGTCATCGGCACCAAGTGGATCTTCAAGAACAAAACTAATGAAGATGGTGAAGTTGTCTGAAACAAGTCGAGATTGGTGGCTCAAGGATATACTCAAGTTGAAGGCATAGATTTTGATGAGTCTTTTGCACTAGTTGCAAGATTAGAGTCAATCCGAATTCTTCTCTCCATAGCATGCATTATGAACTTCAAGTTGTATCAAATGGACGTGAAGAGTGCTTTCTTGAATGGATTTTTAAATGAAGAAGTGTTTGTGGAACAACCAAAAGGGTTTCAAGACCCTCACTTTCCTGACCATGTGTTAAGGCTGAAGAAGGAATTATATGGGTTGAAACAAGAACCGAGAGCTTGGTATGATTGCCTCACCACATATCTCTTAGATCATGGTTTCATGAGAGGTCAAGCCGATCGAACTTTGTTTGTCAAAAGAGATGAGAATTATCTCCTTGTTGCTCAGGTATATGTGGATGACATTGTCTTTGGATCCACAATTGATCATCTAGCTCATGAATTCTCAGAAGAAATGAAAAGGGAGGTTGATATGAGCATGGTGGGAGAGCTGAACTACTTCTTAGGGCTTCAAGTGAAACAATGAGAAGATGGGATATTCATCTCTCAAGAGAAATATGCTAAAAATCTTGTAAAACGATTTGGCCTAGACTCAAAGAAGCATACTTCCACTCCCATGAGTTCTTTAGCAAAACTGAGTCATGATGCAGCACGTATAGAAGTGGATCCAACACTCTATCGAAGCATGATCGGTAGTCTCTTATATCTCACTGCTAGCAGACCAGACATAGCGTTCAGTGTTGGAGTTTATGCTAGATTCCAAGCAGCACCTAAAGAATCACACTTGACTGCGGTCAAACGAATTATCCGCTACATAAATGGCACATCCGATTATGGAATTTGGTATTCAAGAGACTCGAATGAATGCCTAGCTGGATATTCTGATGCTGACTGGGCCGGATGTATTGATGATAGGAAAAGCACTTCCGATACGTGTTTTTATCTTGGAAATAACTTGGTGTCATGGATGAGCAAAAAGCAGAATTCAGTCTCTCTTTCAACGGCTGAAACTGAATACATTGCAGCGGCGTTATGTAGAATTATTATGGATGAAGAAGCTTCTACATGATTATGGAATCACTTAAGACACTATGTGTGTGTTCTATGATAACACAAGTGCCATAAATCTATCAAAAAATCCAGTCCAATACTCGAAATCAAAGCATATCAAGATTCGGTACCACTTCATTTGAGATTTGGTGGAGGAAAAGAATGTATATTTGGAGTTCATCACCACTAACAACCAGAAGGCAAATATATTTACTAAACCTCTTGATGGTCCAAAGTTTGAATCTTTGCGTAAGACCATCGGTGTAGGTATCATTCCTTGAACTCTATCTCTGTGTGTGAACCTTTTCTATTCATTGTTGCATATCTGTTGTTTAGGTTTCACATGTCATGTTTGTTCTTGTTTCTTTTACCTGTTGGCTTGTGCCTGTTTTTGTTTTGTTGATCTTACTTTATTTTGGTTTTTTTTTTTTTTAGTGTGTTCAAAAAATTCCAAAAAAAAAAAAAAACCCATAAAAAATTGAAAAATCTTCAAAAAGTTTGATCGCTTGTGTTGTGCTTATCACATGTGAGTTTGGCCTAGTACCTTCGTACTAATGGCGTAGTGCATTTACGAGCTTAGCTTGTTATGTATGCACATTTATCTTTGTGGAAGAAATCTTGAAAATTATGTGTGATTGTTGTAAATAGATCTTCAAGCTTGTCATGAATGATTGGTCAATAGTCTTGATGGTCTTGATACATGCATAGACTTGTGTCTATATCTCTTCCACTTTATTTTTTTTTTTTTGTTTTTGCAAAAGAGCTCACTAAATGTAAATCTCCAAATGAAAAGAGATATCGAGCTGCAAAAGCCTGTCACACATACTAGTATTTGACTAGGAAAAAGGGAAAGCGACTTGTGTTTTGAAATGTATGGTGCTTAAAAAGCCAAAGGCTAATCCTAAATGTTGATATATCAAAAAATATCAAGCACCGATCTCAAAAAGGAGATGTATCATCCAAAATGGATCAAATGTAATCAATTTATGATTTGTGCAGAAGCCAAATGAAAAGCGTCTAAGCTATGTAATCAATTTGTGGGAGGTCATATATACTCATTTCTATAATTGAGATAGTCCACTTGATTTCGTATCAGTTGTGTATGACTCGATTGAATTGATCATTGAAGCTTCACTCTAGTCTAAGGACTATTTCACTTTTGATGCTCACACACAACACACAAGACTTTGCATCAATTAATGCTTATCTCATTTGTGTGATTGTACATGTTCAAATGTGATGTGTATGCTCAAATACTTGCTGATCAAACCCAAAAAGATTTTTGAGTGTTTTATAAGTTTTTGAAAGTGATTTTATACCTTCGTGTCTTTAGTTTTTGTTCAAATTTTTTTTGTGTTTTTCTTCAAAAACTGGTTCAGAGGTGTTTTCGCGAGAAGCTCGCGACTTAGAGCTTTTCGCGAAAAGGGCTTGAGGGAAATAATTTTTTTCACCATGTTACACAGAAACTCTCGCGACTGTGTCGCGACTACCTCACGACCAACAGCTTCTCGTGAAATGCTATTTGGCTAAAACTGGATTTTTCCAAAATCAGACAGAAGCTACCGCGACTGTCTCGCAACCTAGAGCTTCTCGTGAAAGCTCATGTGCTTCAGTGGCCATTCTCGCGACTGTCTCGCTACTCTCTAACCCGCGAAAAACGTGTGTTTTCAGTTTATATGTAGCAGATGTGACAGTTTTTCAAATCACTCACATTTCCCTCGCTCAACCTCCCTTGAACTATTTTCAACCCAAAATCAATTTTACCCAAACCCCATCAATTTCAAGCATCTTTTCTGCATTTTCAACTTCAAGGTATGTTTTCTAAAACATTTGCTTCTTGTTTTTTCCTTCTTTTTGCAAAAATTTGTGTTAGGGTTTCAAAATTTTGGGGATCTTCGAAAATGGGTTGGGTTTTTAGTTTTCGTGCAATATTTTCCATTTTTTTTTTTTTTGGGCTGAGTCCCATTTGATATTTATGTATCTGTGTTGGCCCCATGAGGCGTTTTAACTTGTATTGAGGGTAGATTTCACTATGTTCATGCATTATTCATGTTTTATTTGCTTTTGTGCATGCTAGGTGTTCGATAGAATGTCCCAGTGACATTGTTGTACCAAATTGGATTCAAGTGAATTTCAATTTCTGGGTTTACACTTATTTGACCCTGGTTAACTTGTTTTGGTCATGTTTCTGGGTTTCACAATCTATGCTCTTGTTGCTCACACTAGGCACACACCTAGGCACCCCTCATGCATTTTGTGCTGCACACACATGCATCAGCACATGCACACATATGCACACACATGCACAGTAACTTATTTTCTTACATTGTGTTTATAATTTCTTGATTTATTTGCTTTAGCATATTGTTTTGAATTGGTTATGCTTTGTTTTATGTTATTTTCCATATGTTTTGGAACTAACTTGAATCTAATCAAGTTCTGTGTTCCGTTTTGTGTTTTTGCACTTGTTCTCTGTATGTTCCTTGTGTAGATGTCTCCGTTTAAAAGCTTTGCAATGAAAGGAGGCAGCAATAAAGGGAAAGAGCCAATCATTGATGTTGATGAACCGTTACCAAGGTCAAAAAGGACTCGATTCTCAACAGAAGTCTATGACCCTGATCTGTTCAGATCCTATGCTGCTTTTCAGAACTATAGGAACTATTTTCGAGACGCTCCATTGCTAGTTAAAAGGGCCATTGATCAGCCGTCTCTCCGTGACACAAATATAGCAATATGGTTTGCCACGAAAGATTGGAACTTTCTACTCTCAACTCTCGAGGATGCATATGAGAACATGGTTAAGGAGTTCTATGCCAATGCCATTGTTGATGGAGAAGAGATAAAATGTTGGGTTAGAGGAAAAAGTTTCTCTATCTCACCAGTGTACTTGGTGGAAATTTTACACATTAATCGGCCAATACTCCCTATATCGTCGGTATATGATGAGCTGAATCCAGATGAAGAGTTTCTGAAAAAAGATTTAGGAGCTAATTTGGAATTCTCCTCCAATAAGAAGTCAATCAATGTGGCATCTCTCTCTCCAGAATTGAGACTTCTCACAATGATCATGTGCAGCAACCTCTATCCTCTGTCAAGCACCAGATATATGAATCTTGGTCGAGCATTATTCTTGCGTGATCTAATTGCTGACGAAGAAATTGATGTGTGCTCTCATATTTTCCACATCTTGGCAAAAACGGTTGACCGGACTGCTTCAAGGAATTGTATTCCTTTCTGTCGCCTTATCTCAAGAATTTTGAAACTCAAAGGTGTGCATCCTTCAGACGATGAGCGCCCATACCCAAGGCCAAGTCCAATTAACATTCGTACTCTCCATGCAAGTATGAGTCACACCAAGAAGAATGTTAAGCAAGAAAGCCATGCAACTCCAAGGAGCTCGACATCTACGCCCCATGCCTATGATGAACAGTTAGACAACATTACTACTGCTATGCAAGAGATCAATACCAAGATATCCGGACTAGCATCTATCATGTACTCTCTCCATAGTCGTTTTGATTCAAAGTTCACATCTCTCCAAACTCAACTGGACGAAATTCAACAGAAGCTAGACGAAAATGACTAGCTATTCCATGACAAAAAGGGGGAGATGGTGTCATTGATAGGGGGAGTATGGTGATAGGGGGAGAAGAAGAGAGAAGAAGAAGTTCATATTTTAGTTTTTATTTACTTTTATTGCTTTTGTTTAAAGCTTAAATACTCTGTTTTTAATCTCAGTTTTATTTCAGTATTTTGTGAGTATCTTTATGCTTTGTAGCATACTTTTCTATACTTTTAAGATATTGCTAATATGTCTTAAGTACCTCACTCTTGTGCCCAAGTAGGATTTTTTATCCTAGATGCAAGTACTTCGTGTAATTTGCATTGGTTGAGTGTTGGACATGCAATTGATCCTAGGGATTGTTCTTAATTGCATTACGTGTTCGGATGAGAATTTACTTGCTAAATGCTCATTGCAGTCATTCTTTAATGACTGTTTCTGTTTGATTAAGATATGCTTATACAAACTTGATCGCACTTTACTTGCTTATGTATGTACCTTGTGTTTAACTTGTCATAAACTTAATGAAAGTTTTGTTGGTGTGTAAGTGTTTCAGGTAACAGGTATTTACTTGCAAATGCTTCACAGCTTCTAGATTAGGTGTGAGTGAGTTTTGACATTGTTCCCAAACTCACGTTTAAGTCTAGAGTCTGTTTTAGGGGTTTTGTCACGGAATAGCCAAAGGGGGAGATTGTAAAGTTGTTATTTACAACTATATGTTTTGTTGGCTTATATTCCATGCCAAATTTGATTGTAATTTTATTCAATCTATTGTACCTTGTATTTATTGTGGGATCTCTTTGTAAGGGTTGTGTGTTAGAGAGAGAGAGAGAGAGTGTGTGAAGACTCAAGCATTTGAAGAATGAAGATTTCTCGCGGGTGTCTCACTACTTAGCTACCCGCGAAATGACTCATGTGCCCTGCACATGCTGGAATGCGAAGATTCAGGCCAGATGGAGACAGCTGTGTCTCGCAAGTATCTCGCGGGTAAGGCCTTCCCGCGAGACACCCGCGAGGCATTCTATTCTGCCAGCCTGTCCAGTCTGATACACACTTTTTGTACCCACACTTTATACCCACATTACCCACAAATGTTAAGGAGAGCTTCTGAGAGAAAACCCTAGCCAAACACCTTGAGAGTTAGAGATTGTTATACCCACAATCCTCTGCACATTTGTTTTGAGAATTTCCTCATCTCCTACCTCTCCATTTCCATACCATTGAGAGGTTGATAGTCCAAACACTTACCACACCCTTTGAGAGTGTCAAGTGAAGTTTTGGTGTTGTTGGGAAGCATTAAAAGAAGCCTGGAATGGTAGATGCAACATGGAGCTTGTTGCAGGATCCGGAGAACTAGACAAGACACAGTTCCGAGAAGCCTTGTTGGAGTAGGAGCTTGGAGGCCTTAGGTACAGAGGGTAGATTAGGCTTGGAGGGTCTCTTGCTCACCCCTGTATCCCAACTGATTGTCTAGTGGATCGATTTCAGCTTGGAGGGTGGCGGAGAGGTTTTTCACTGAGTTCTTTGGTTTCCTTTTCGATAACACGTCTCGATGTTATCTGTGTTTGCATCTCTCTTCCCTACTCTTGTTCATTTCATTTTTACTGCTAGGTTGCTTTAAATATGGATTAGAGTAGTTTTCTTGCTTATACGCTTGTGTTTATACTATTCCACACTTAGTTTTAAGTTAGTGTAAAATCAACCAAGCCGTAACTTTAATTTGGGGGGTCTAAACAGCTCGTGTGTTTTCAACACATTTCCGAGCTTTCAGCTAGGACCTTAGAAATGATTTTATAGGTAGTGTTACAAAGGCTAATGGGGCGAAATTCAGTCATTTTGGTGGGCTGATTGGTTTTTGGGATGAGGGAGATGTTAGTTTTGTTTATTTCGGTCATAGGCAGATTGGAGTTCAGCGCACTTAAGACCATATTTGTGATATTAGATCCTACAATGTCCCAATATTTATGAAAAAAGATCGCGGACATACTGTCAGGCCCGGGTGCTTTGTTGGGGTGGAGTTGCTGTAGTGCTTTCAAGACTTCCTCTCTTGTGAAAGTTTTGGTGAGCTCTATGTTCATATCTTCTTTGACACGCCTAGGGATTGCACTTATGACTTCATTGATCTCGGTGGGGGAAGAGGTAGTATATATTTTCTCAAAGTAGGATATTGCAGTAACAGTGATACTTTCCTTACTTTCATACCATATACCATCATCATTCCAAAGCCCCAAAATGGTATTCTTTTTCCTCCTTTTCGAAGCACAGGCATGGAAAAATTTAGTGTTTCTATCACCTTCCCTATACCAATGGACCTTGCTGCGTTGTCACCAAATGGTCTCCTCACTGTCCAAAAGGTCATTTATTTCCTTTCTGAGCTGATTAATTTCTGCCCCTTTGTCACCGTGCTGATCAACAATGGTAATGGAATTAAGAACTCTTCTTTTCTCTGCAATTTTCTTTGGAATATTGCCTACTACATTCTGATTCCAACTTGCCAAAGCACTTGTACAACATTGGAGATTAGATGCAACCCCCTCAGGAGTGGCAGAGAGAGTGCCCGATTGCCATGCGGCTTCAATCACTTCACGATAATCCTCTCTTTTGATCCATATGGCCTCGAAATGGAAACGGTGATTACCTTTACGGGTTAGAGGAGGTGAGTCAGTGATAGCAAGAAAGCAGTGATCAGAGGTGGAATCAGCCAAATGGTGAACTTTTGGTTCTTGGAAATGTTCAAGCCATTCAGTATTAGCGAAAGCTCTGTCCAGACGGAGCGAAATTCTGTTGCTCCCTTCCTTCATATTACACCAAGTATAATCTGGGCCACAATACCCTAGGTCCTTGAAGCCACAATGATTTACAATTCGATGGAAGCCATCCATTTGATTTTGGGAATGTTGGACTCCTCCTGCTTTTTCAGTCATTGAAAGAATTTCATTAAAATCACCACAACAAAACCAAGGCAAATTAATTCATTTACCTGCGCCACGGGGCCCCAACCTTCCTATGCATCATATGTAGTCCCAAAGTCTCATCCCACTCTTTTAACATTAAAAAAAAAGGGGGGAAAGAAACATTGTTTTATTCAATCATAGACAATTTGAAGTGATCGACAATTTTGTTTTAACGAAATGACTTTCTTCAATAGATGACGTGTGAAAGTTACCCTGGTTGCAAATTGAAACTTGGAGAAATATACATCATTTTTTTCCCCTTCAACTTGCAAAAAATGTCATAAATAATATGGGTTGGTCATTGCATGCATTATATTTCCACATTGAGGTGATCGTTGAAGAACACCGATCCACATTCATATTTTGATCCAACATAGTTAGCACATCACAATAGAATACTTGCAGACAGGAGAAAGAATGCGTGTGAAAGACCAGAAGGAAAATGCAAAACTTGAATTAGCATTTAGTGCATGAATTTAAAGTTTGGACTCCATTTCAACAATGACATGATATGGATTTAGTAGGCCTTTATTTATTGTATGCATTTCCTTGCTGAAAGCAACCAATTCATTATTAGAGGTAACTAAGAAAATTTCTAAATTTCCACATTCACATGAATTGGTGTAATTTTAAACCTTGATGGAGACATGCCGTTTAGGGATGACAATTTTGCTCCGCCCCACTAAATAACCCGCCCCTCCCCGCTTCGCCCCACGCGAGTTTTCCGAGCCCCAAAAGGTGGTGGGGCGGGGATGGGGCAAGATTTTAGCCCCACACCACAAGGCAGGGCGAGGATGGGTTTATACTTTTTAGACTCACCCCGCCATGTCCCTTCCCATCCCTGCCCCATCCAGTGTTGCTAAGGGTTATAATTGTAAATTTTTCATATCCTAAAACCCTACTATTTAAATAAACATATCAATATTAGCTTATTTTATTCTATTCAATGTGGTTCTTTGCCTTTATTTTGTTATGTGTTATACTATGAGATTTTTTTACTTATTTTTATTTTTGGTGATTGTCTTGTTAAACACTTGGATATATTATTCAATTTTTTTTTCTAAAAATTGATTTGATTTGATGAGATAAATTTAGTTGTAATTTTAAGTATATTTTTATTAATGAAATAGGTATATTTTTATTAATGAAATAGGTTTCATTAAAAAAAAAAAAAAAACTAATTGTAGGGAAAATTAACAAAAAAAAGTAGGGTTTTATGGGGTGGGGCGGGGCTTCAGGGGGCCCCAAGGGGGGGGGATGGGGTGAGAAAGTTTTTCCCATCATGCGGGGTAGGACAGGAATGGGGCAAGACAATACTATGTAGGGCGGGGACGAAGACCCCCATCCTTCGACCCTGCCTCACCCCATTGCCATCCCTAGTGATATGGTATTTAATATTAGATGGGTTTCTTTTTTTGAGACAAAATAGAAAGAGATAATTAATTAATTAATTATAAGTTATTTAATTATTAAATAAAAATAATAATAATAATCTAAAAAAAATAAGTTCTGAAAATTTTATTGCAAAAATTCATTCCAAATTACATAGATTTGATAAATTTCAAGACCAATATAGATTTGATGAATGAAAAATAATGCAAGCATGAAAAATATGATCATTAAAAAAAACCATTGGAAAGTATGATTGTTGAAAAATTTTAAAATGTTACCATTGGGGATTTAAAAATATAGTTACTAGGAATTAGAAAAATATAGTAGTTAGGAATGCATAAAGAAATATTAAAAAAAGAATAAATGTAGATTAAAGAAAGAATGAAAAATAATATTTAAATGAGATAGATAAATGATAGAGAGTTTGTTGGAATGTGTATTTGAAAAAGTAAGTAGGTAAAAGGTAAATGCAACTGTTCACTCTCCAAACAGTACAAAAATTTAGAGAAGTTACTGGAGATGCTCTTAGTCTTGAACTTGAAGTAGTTGTTGTTGTTGTTCTTTTTTGGCTAGGTCTTTGTTAGGAATGCTATAAGCATATGGATAATTGGTGTATTGAGATTTAGTTAGTTAGTTACAATTCTAAACATGTTAATCACATTTAGCACATGTTGGAATTATTAATGCACATGGGGAATAATAGAACCAATAAGATGAGGCTATG
This sequence comes from Quercus aquifolioides, assembly GCA_019022515.1. Lineage (NCBI taxonomy): Eukaryota > Viridiplantae > Streptophyta > Magnoliopsida > Fagales > Fagaceae > Quercus > Quercus aquifolioides. Next base: position 92,027,764 of record CM032328.1, on the reverse strand, counting down.
TGGGCCAATGAGATTAGAGCTAGTCTCCTATAAATACATGATTGTAATCCAATATGAGAGAGGAATGAAGAATAAACCAATTTGTTAGTGCATTAGTGCATCTCTCTCTCTCTTAATTTCTCTCTTTCTCTATGGAGGGTGACTACCTCGAATTATTCCCTACAATTCCCATCCATTCCCCTATAATTCCCACCAATTCCCTTATAATTCATACTCATCCCCATTAGGAACCTCTAGTTCCTAACAAATGGTATCAGAGCCGTTGATCTTGAGATGAGCAATTGTGATAAAAGAAAACTTTTGAAAAAAATATAAGAATTGTTGAACAAAGCCTTAGAAGAATCCAAAGATATTTCAAAGAAGATGAAGGCCTTGGCTGAATCTAATATGGCCATGAAGGAAGAACTTTCAAGAGTGCAAGAGGATCTTGAAAACATGTCTGAAGAAGAGTTACAATCTCTTGATTCAATGAAAGTCGAAGAACAAATCAAGTTCCAAGAATCTACTACTGTTGTTACAAGCCAAGATGTTGATTTTTGTGTCAAAGTGGATGATAATGTACATGTACATGCTGCCCTTGAAGTTCAGTCAAAAGAACCAACAAAGAAGGTGATGATGATCTTCCAAGAACCCATTCTTGATGCACCAATGGAGGCTTCCATTCAAGAGTCTATGATTCAAGAAGTGGCAATCCAAGTGTCAGTAATCCAAGAATCCATGATACAAGTGCCAACAATTTTAATGGTTCTAGAATTGAATGAGGTCTTGAGGATACAAGAACATTTCAAGGTTGAAAGAACCAATAAGACCTTGAAGATTGAAGAACCATTGAAGCCTCAAGAATTCGAGCAAATTTTGAAGATCTACGAAGAAGAAACCTTCATATGCACGGGATCGCTTGTCAAGGAGAAATGCATGAATATGGTGATCAAAATGTCACTATGGTATTGGTCCATTGGAAGATCTCCTTTGATGAAGATGCTATTTCACAACAACACCTTGTGGGCAAGGTGTTTTCAAGGGGAGGGAAATGTTAGGAATACTATTAGCATATGGATAATAATTGGTGTATTGAGATTTAGTTAGTTAGTTACAATTCTAAACATGTTAATCACATTTAGCACATGTTGGAATTATTAATGCACATGGGAAATAATAGAACCAATAGGATGAGGCATGTTAATCACATTTAGCACATGTTGGAATTATTAATGCACATGGGGAATAATAGAACCAATAGGATGAGGCCATGTGGGCCAATGAGATTAGAGCTAGTCTCCTATAAATACATGATTGTAATCCAATATGAGAGAGGAATGAAGAATAAACCAATTTGTTAGTGCATTAGTGCATCTCTCTCTCTCTTAATTTCTCTCTTTCTCTATGGAGGGTAACTACCTCGAATTAAGTCAATTTCCCTACAATTCTCATCCATTCCCCTATAATTCCCATCAATTCCCTTATAATTCATACCCATCCCCATTAGGAACCTCTAGGTTCCTAACACCATTAAGCAAGTGGAAATGGAGGCCAATCGGAATAAGAAGAAGGTGGCGGGGAAGGATGGGAAGGAAAAGAATCAAGATTATCTTCCATACACATACCTAATGAGCGAGTCTGTGGATATGTGGACCCAATCACATGATGGTGGGAGAAGTTTTGGGGCAATGACAACCAATATATCAGAGTGCTTCAATGGTGTACTGAAAGGTGCACGGGGCCTTCCTATTGCCGCGTTGGTTGAGTTCACTTGGTCCAAACTTGTTGAATATTTCCACGACCAGCACAAAGAATACCTCAATCGCCTGTCAGAGGATAAGAAATGGAGTCAATATGCCTTTGACAAGTGGGAAGGAAATAAGCTTAAATCTGAGAAACACTATCTTAAGCCATTTTGCAATGAGTAGATGATATATTAGATAGTTACTTCATTCACATGTAGCGCAGGAGGGGGAAACCACAGTTATGAAGTTCGGATACGGGAAAGAACATGCAGTTGTGGGAAATGGAAAAACATAGGGATCCCGTGTTCACATGCAATTAGAGTATGTGACTATTTAAATATTGATTCGACCGCATATATTCACCCATGTTATGGTTTGGACAATGCCCTTAACACTTATCAGCATGCATTTGTGATTCCCAAGTCACAATCATTGTGGAGTGATCCCATGGGGCCAAAGTGGTTGCCTAATCCAGCATTGTTGCGGGCCAAAGGTCGACCAGTGAAGTCAAGAATAAGGAATGAGATGGATGGAGTGAGGAATAAGGATCAAGGGTCAGGATGGCGGAGGGAGGACGCAGACTTGATAGAGAATCAACCCAAGCAAACATGTGGATTGTGTCATGCTTCTGGGCATAACCGTAGAAAATGTCCGCAGTCCCGTGGCGCTTCCACAAGCAGTAATGTTCCACAGTAGGTAGGTAGATGGGAAAATATTATGCATTGGTTAAATAATTGTTGTTCATTCTACCATTAACTAATGTTTACTATCTTCTCTCCTAACGTGATTAGTCTACGTTTTGCAGGCATGCTTCCATGGACGCTGTTTTTGTTGTGCGAACTGCTGATTTTAGGAAAAGTGACTACGTTGTATTGGCACAATTAACTTTTTGGTTTTTGTTGAATGTACTTATAATTCTCTATCCAATGTACCTCTATGAAGATTGTGATTTGAGTAGTACAGTTAGAATTGCAAAGTAAGCATGGTTGTGCATGTTTAGAATGTTGATATATTGAGAATGTCTTTTGTTGTGATGTAAATGCATTTGCATTGTAGAACTATATTTATGAAGAGAGCGTAACAGTTTCTATAGTTTGGTGCCTAGCGAGAACGCCTTTTGATGTGCATCTATGTTTCTCAGCAGGTGCATGTACACATTTCAGTTCCTGATTTGCCTGCATGTGCAGGAAAAAAAAAATTCTAGTGGAATTCGAGTGTCATAAACTGGAGTTCTACTGGGAAAAACAGAACAAAACAGGGGAACCCTTCTGCCTGAACAGGGGATTTGCCAAAGTAAAAAAAAAAAAAAAAAATTTCCCAGTAGAACTCGAGTTTATGAAACTCGAGTTCTACTTGGAAAAACAGAGCAAAACAGGGGAACCAATCTGCCTGAACAGGGGATTTGCCCAAGTAAAAAAAAAAAAAAAATTTCCCAGAGGAACTCGAGTTTATGAAACTCGAGTTCCACTGGGAAAAACAGAACAAAACAGGGGAACCAATCTGCCTGAACAGGGGATTTGCCCAAGTAAAAAAAAAAAAAAATTTCCCGGTAAAACTCGAGTTTATAAAACTCGAGATCTTCTTTCTCTTTATACAATACTTTAAATCTCACAATTTTTTTTTTCTTTTGTACAAATGGGCTTTTTTTCTTAGCTGTTGATTTTTTTATTTTTTGTTGTTGCTTATTACTATTTTATAACAAAATTACCCATAATTTCCTTTTTAATATAGAAACTGTTTGCCATCATTTTTTTCAAATCAAAATCATATTGTTATAATTGAAGTTGAGATATGAGCTTTTTCTTCTTGATAAAAACTTGAGAATAGAAAATTTGAACCAAATTGCATATATTATCAATGTTGAATGATTTGAATGCATTAATAGCACAAAAGTTTTCTACCACTAAGTTAATCTCACAAGGAATCTTGTAAATTTTTTTATTCGGCGCGAATTTCAATTTTTTATAATTTTCTTAGATTTTGCATCAAAGGAATGGTTTATAACTCCGAAGTCATTACAAACTTTGTTAACAAACCCTACTTTAAATGGCTTTTCTTTTTTCTTTTTCTTTTTTTAACATAAAGGGTGAAATTGTGGATTCAAATCAACTAAGTATGTCAATGATATATTAATAAGAGCAAATATCTTAACATGTATTATTAAAAAATCTTTTGGGTGGCAATGGCGACTTCTTGGAGAAAAGTGCAACATTCTTGAAAGTGGTTGGGAGCAACAAGGTTTTCAGACCCAGACCGATCATCACATAACTGGGTTAGTAATTTTCCAAGGTAAATATGAAGTGTGTTTGAAAGCTTAGTTCCATACACCGATGCATTCATTAACAGAATGGTGCAACAACTAGAGTTTCACCACTTACTTGCATTGCTGCTGACAGCATAACCATGACACTACCATGTGACAAATACAAATTTCCCGTAGCCTGGAACACTTCTGAAACATTTCTCCTTTACACACAATAACTTTTAGTCAGTAAAAAGAGTGAAAAATATCTTCTTCTTCTTCTTATCAGCATGCATTTATTTATTTATTTTTATTATTATTTTGTTGTTGTTGTTGTTGTTGTTGTAGGTACTATAGTCTATCAAAGCTCCCATGGCCCCCATTACCCATAAATAAATATATAGAAGGACCCAATTTTTTTTCTAGAATTAAAAAGGTCCCAAAATTTTACTATAATAATTGTTAAAAAATAAAAAGAAGTAAATAAGTGAGTTGTACAGTGCACATTTTTGCTCCCACCTCTAAGAAGGCTCCTAAATTATTGGGTCTACAAAAACCTTTTTTTTTTCTTGTTTTGTTTTATCATGGGACTATAAAAATCTAAGTCAATTGAAATATTTTTCTAAAACAAAAGTCAATTGAAATATTAAATTAATTTTTTGGTGAAAAATAAGAAAAAATTACTCACTCCGTCCCAGTTTGTTCGTTCTATATTTCATTTTGAGATGTTTTAAAATATTGTCCTGTTTCTAAAATTAGAAGTAATTAATTTACTAATGTTCCTATAATGCCCCTACTTTATTTCCAAAACCATTTGAAAAGATAACCAACAAATATTTTAAAAAATCAATATTAATTAAAAAGATAAACTAGAATTTGTATTTGAAGTAATCCAAAATTGCTTGGAGCCAATACCCAATAGTTTTTGTATTGTGTTGTAGATTTTTCAAATTTGAATAAGAGGATAAGTTACAGTTTGTGCTGTGTAATTTCAAAAATGTTAATACGGGTAAGGAGCAAATTTTTGTGCCTGTAATTTAAGATTTAATATTCCTATTTTTTGATAAATTTATTTAAGGGTAGTTTTGAAAATTTATACATTTTTTTTAAGGCAGACAAGACAATAAATGATATTCTCTTAAAAATTTTGATTTTAGAAACAAAAACAAATTAAGACGGAGAGAGTACATTTTAAACCTTATATAGTTTAGGGGATTCAAAAAGTATAATTAAAAATTAAAAACCCGAATTTCAAAAAATTAACAAGTTAGTGATTATCATTTGAAAAAGAGATGTTAGCAAATTAGTGATTGTCATGATCTAAAACACTTTATTTTCAAAAATAACAAATTAAAACTCCAAATTTCAAAAATTAACAATTTATTGATTGTATTTTGAAACAAGAAATGTTAGCATTAATAAATGAGTAGTTTAGAGCACATTATGTCTACAAGCCAGGAGGGGTTTCCTCTAGCCACACTTTACATTTTAGAGCTTTAATTTGGAGAGCTAGGGATATGCTAGCTTTAAAGCTCCCTTGTTACAAGGCTTGAAAATAGTACGTGTGTGTTTCCCAGCTTACGAAAATGTTTCATTAATAAAAGTAACCAGATATAATGAATTCATAACCATTCATGCTACTCTCAAATGGCAAAATACAACATAAAAAAATTATTAACTGAATAACCATCCATTACAGCATGAAAAACAAAATAAGCATCCTCCGATGATAAAGAAACAAAATACTTAAAACAAACAAAACAAGCAAGGTATGTACTTGTTGAACTACTAATTAAGAAAACATAATAAATTTATGTGATAACCATAAACAGCTAGACTTACTCTTCACCTTCTTCATCAATCACCTTTGACATCTCCTCCAGCGATTTCCCCTTTGCATCCGGCACTAACAATGGGAAAAAGAAACCAAACCCACAAATCACAGCAAGCGCAAGGAGAGAATTTCTCATACCAATCCCAGCAGGGTAGCCTGGATCAGCCTTTGATTTGTCCTGGTTCTGTGAGGCATATAAGAACCCGAAAGCTCCAACCATTGCACCGGCCTTGCCCGAAGCTGCTGAGAAACCATGACAAGTTGATCGAAGCCTTGCCGGGAAAATTTCTGCTGGCACAATGAATGTGGTGCTATTAGGCCCGAACTTGGCAAAGAAGAAGGTTAGGCCATACATGACCACAAAGCCGATAGGATTAGCCTGACTTTTCCAGTGCTGGTAAGGAATTGCAAGAGCTGGTAAGGAATTTATTCAACAAATAATCAACTAAACTAATAATAAAATAAGTAAAATCTTGCTTGCCAGATCTGTTGGACGAGGCTGGTGGTAATAAAATGTAATATTAACTTTAGAATATTGCCAGCTACATAACTTTCAAAATTGAAATCAAATTAAAACACACTTACCAGAAGTAGCAACAGGAGCTGCATTGCCCCTTTTCTCTGTTTCTTGGTTGTCCTTTCTTCCAGATGTTGATAAAGGCTTGCGACTCACATCTTTACTTGGTTGAGAACCAGATGTATTCACCCCTCCTTCACGTTTCTGCCGGGCTTGCTCAGCCATTAGTTGCCATTTTGAAAGCATGTCATCTCCTCCAACAGCAGCACGGGCTGCAACGTTTGCCGCTGTTGTCCTCATTTTGTCATCTTCCTCTTTGTTTGCCTGTACCGAAGCAGATAGCAAAGTCAAGAATTTTGATATTTGGTTGAGTGGTGAAGATATAAATGAATTATCCTATATACCTTAAGTGATTTACCACGACCATCATCTTTCTCCTTGTCACCATCAACTCCATTATTACCCTCAGGCTGCATTTGGAGAGATATATCATACAATATCAAATATATAGAACTTTAATCAGACCCAAAGTAAACATTTTGTGTGTGTGTATTTTACAACATTCAAAATAAGTATATTGCAATATGCTCATTTAAAGAAGGGATACTTTAAGAATTCAGTTCGTCGTCTCATAAAGTGCAGAGGCACTCACATCATTAAGTCTCCGCAGCTTCTCTGCTTCAGCCTGTTTTTTTTCCCATTCCTCCCTAGCTTTCCTATTCATTGTCATGATTTGTTGTTGAACATCTGAGGTGACAACAGTTCGGTGTCTTGGTTTCTCAATATCAACCCGCTACAATGATCCACTAAAATTCAGAACCATTTAATCACCGATAATTCAAGTGAGAATAAAAAAAGAGGAAAAAACCTGACCTGTTTTGACAGTCTGATTAGATTACTTATTAGTCCGCGCATTCTTTCTTCCACGCACTGAAGTTTTAGTTGCATTGCATAAGAAAACATGTAACTTGTAAGCTTTAATAAAGAAAAAGGACCAAATAGCTAGCATCTCACCAGTGACAAGCATCACTCCACATCGTTGCTTATACACTTCAAACCACTTTTGGCCACTGCCAGACAGACAAACACAAACATGCACCATATATAGCATTAATTACCAGAGTTGTCATATTTTTTGTGAAATGTAAACGAATATTCATAATAGCAATATGTAATGGTCCTTATAAAAATTTTCATTCTTTCCAATAAGTTTTAATAAACTCTTCCCCAACTCTAGTGAAATGAAAGACTGAGGCATGTCCATCTTTCTATTGTACTAATAATCATGTTTCATGACCTTTTTTAAGAATAAAAGGCACAATTAAATGATGAAATGGTGTTCTACAGGGCATAAGGTCTTTTCTGTTGAATAGCAGGGGCCACATTGCTCAAGCTCTTAACCAACATTCAAGTGGACCACTGTTCTCTTCTCCTAGGTTCAAGGGAATAAGTTGCTACATGCTTGACCCCGCAATGATGTATTGCCCTAAGATCAAGAAAACTCACAGAATACAAGCAATTGCAGGTTTACTGAGTTTTTTCGGTAAGTAGTAAAAAGGCCAAACCAAGTAGAGATCAGCTGGTTAACGAAAAGGCCAAACCAAGAATGAGAACTACAAGACTATAGATGATATTGAAAGCAGAATACAGTGAATAAGAACCACTCATGCATTCAGAGGTCTCTAAGTCAATAACCCATCGTGAGGACATGTAAATGGTTCTGCAAGCAGTAGCAACTAGAATTAGCATCAACAACAATAAGCAGATCGATAGTCTTTCTAAAACATGTTTGTTTTAAATTCCTTTTTAGTATAATCCAGAGCGTGTTTGTTTAGGATAAAAAACACAACAGTACTAAAAGAAACACATCTTTTAAGCACATAAACTTATTGATCCACATCCACTGACAATAAACATGTGATTAAGCACAGCTAAGCATGAGATGATAGAATTTCTAATCTAAATACATCTCTTATAGGCCAGAGACAGGATGATATAGCAAGATCAAGTATGTTGGAGCCAATTATCTGTCAAATAAATTAGCTTCCTCTCGTTAATATTAAGGTTAAATGTAGTACACAAACCAACAAATACCAGGTAGCTTGAACCAGGGAAGTAAGAACATGATCTTGGAATGGTAACATGCTGACTAGACAAAGTGGTAACCATTCCAAATCCCTCTATTGTTGTGGCTTCTGCAATTTCCTTCCCAGGTCCCACCATCTTAATAACTCAGAAACCTACTAAGGTAGCCGATAAACCTTTTTTTTTTATTGGTATATTCAACAATAATTTTTTCTCACAAGGCAGCCAATAAACCTGAAACAAGGAAACAGGTGCAACCATAACCAAACTACAACTAAACAGCAGTCCCTAATAATAATTTTCTATTGAGGATATTCTTTACTAATTAAAATCTTTCCTAAAACTGCTGACATGCAGAAAGAAGCATTTAAGGACACCTTCGGATTCCACAGAAACATAGCTCCAATAGGTGCTCCGGAAGCCCTAGGATAAGAGTGGACATCAAAATTTCTACATTCAATTGAATTTCAAACCATGTCATCCTCTCCTCCAAGATGAACCTTCACTAAATCCAACAATTAAGAAAAGAAATGTACTAACTCTTAACTCCCGCAACTATGCCTCAACAAATCTTTGGCTGCAATGAAGATTCCCTAATGCACCCAAATAAGAAGCCAATTTGGAAATCTTACAAACTATCACAAAGAAATCTAGATATAATATTAGTGGGGTCTCCCAAACTAAGGATTATACTTTAAAAAATAAAATTAAAAAAAATAAAAATAAAAAAAGGCATTCATGTTATCTCTGGCATCAAACAATACAAATTCCTTCAACGTCAGACACTTAAAAATAAATTAAAAAGAAAACAACCGAGAATTTAACCCCAAGGGAAAAAGGCCCATCAATCCATTGTCTTTTATTCACCTAGGTTCTTTTTCTATTTTTTATTATTATTAGGCCCTTAGTGTTCAAAAGGTCAATAGTCTAGCATGTAGTTAGAATTTAATTGTTATATGTACGATAAAGGGCTAGAATTCTCAAGTTACTAAAGGCTATTATAAAAAGCCTCTTTGAGTCATTGTAGATGGTCTTTACTTACCATTTTCTCTTTGATTATTTCATAGCACTTTGGGCCTAGATATTGATATTTGATTGTTTCTACTTCAATCTTGTTAGAATAATGGCTACATGACTGAATTCACCATTTACGAACAACTTAAGCTTTTGGAAGATGAATTTTAGTCCACAAATAGAAATTATGAATTTTGGAAGATGAATCTTGTTAGAATTATGATTTTTTTTTTTTTTTTTTTGGGGTTCAAAGAAATTTTAGTCCACAAATAGAAAAATTTATAACTTAATATAGGAATGTATTAATTTGCTGCATGCATTTTTAACATATATCTCACATGCACCATCCATAAGAGAAAGTAATTTGCTGCATGCATTTTTAACAAACCTCTTTTTCAAGGTTCACCAATTTTGCGTTTTTTAACCCTCGTGTAATGTTTGGGCGGGGGAGGAGGCTGCGGGGCATTATCCTTAGGCTCATCATCATGCTGCAAAGACATTAGATGCATACAATCAATATTCGGTGTAATTGTAAAGAATAAAGTGAACTGCAAAATAGGCATATACAGGAAAATTAATGTTATCATACCATAGAGCTGCGTTTGTGTCCTATTTTATGTCCACCTGTCCCACAAGTGGGAGCTCTTCTAGCACGTTGCGGTCTACCTCGTGGGGGTGAGGGCTGAGGAGGGGGATTCTCGTCTGGTACATCAGTATCTGGCTGTGGAGTGTTAGTCCCAACCGGAGGTCCTAGAGGGTCGGATGAGGATGAGGTAGGTGGGTAATGATGCTCTGTGTAGAGGTCAGGAGTAGGGATCATTGTCATGGGTTCAGTACGGGGTGGGTCTATGGGCAAAGTGGGTGCACTAGAGCTGGTGGGTGGGTATGAGGGTGTCTCGGGGTGCAATGGAGGGGTCAACTGAGAATGCATACCGAGATCAAAACTGGGCTGTGAAGGTGGGGTGGGTGAAGGGACCTCAGGCTGAGGAGATGCATCTACCATGGGTGGAGGGACCTCGGACTGAGGAGATGCATTTGGGATGGGTGGAAGGACCTCGGGCTGGGGAGATACATCTACAATGGGTGGAGGGACCTCGGATTGAGGAGATACATCTGGGATGGGTGGAGGGACCTTAGGGTGGGGAGATGCGTGCAGGATGGATGCAGGTATCTCATGACTACTTACAACCCGAGGGGTTGTTGCACGCCGACCACGGCCCATAGCTGCACTTATGCTTGGGCTTACTATAGCAGGCCAACCACAACCTCTAGCTGCAATTGGGCTTGGGCTTGCTGTAGCAGGCCAATCACGACCCCTTGTTGTGCTTGTGCTTGGGCTTGCTGTAGCAAGCCGACCACAGCCCCTAGCTACGCTTGTGCTTGGGCTTGCAGTATCACGCCGACCACAGGTCGGTGTAGTTACGAGTTCTGCACTTGTGCTTGGGGCTACAGTAGTTGCTGATTCAGTCTCAGTACGGTTGTTTGCCTGCCCAGTGGCTGCAAGATCACCACCAAGCCCAGCCACATTATATAGGATGCATCAGATATGGTTGTGTTCTCGGCTGCCTACCGGAACCCAATTCAACAACGCTAAATGACTTTCAATTTGAAACAGAGAAAGAACCAGTACAATCAGAATTTTCCACATTTATGTAACAATTATAGAATGCATAATATAGAACTTATTAATCTACTTAAATACTCATCTAAACTAAGAACTGAAAGTTTTATTATGATACTATATGCAACAGAAACTTTTTTTAATTGGATGTCAGTCAGATCAAACCAAGATTGTTCAAAGAAGAAATCAATTGATTCTACGTTCGTACATGTACTAAAGAAAAAACAAAGCAAGCTGGGAAATATAATTAGAACACATTACCAGCTAATGTAATCTAGCGCTGTTGCGGTCGACATACTTTCGAGTGACCGAACGGTACCATTGGTAATAGTCATGATCGCGGGCCATCTCACCATTCTGAGGAGGTGCATGTCAAAGTCGTTGTTCTCTGCTATTCCATGAAATGATATACGGTTCATGCTCCTGCCTCCAATTCTTTTCCACCTTCCCACGCAAGTCTATTCTGTGCAGCCTTTCTTCGTACACAACACGGTCAGGCCGCTCTTGCGCCAACCCAAACTGTCGAAGGACACGATCTGGGTGGTGTATCTCCACTATGCAATAACACACAAGCGGCACCCTTGCTGTCCACGTACCCCTCCCTGCAACGCAGAAGTCAGGAAGGTAGGCGAAATGTGCCTTGTATGGCTGCCACACAATCTACAATAGAAACAAAAAACAATTATCATAGCATCTTAAAATGTGAAACAATGGAGAATACATAGATACAAGGAAAAACAAAAATTAAAACGGAAGATATGTCAAAGTATGAAGCAATCATATTCTTAAGGAAAATTAACATAACCAAACAGAATTTTTGAATATTATTACCTGGTTCGGTTGCATTGTAACTAATTGCTCATGATAGACAACCAAGGCCGTCCCGGATGGCCTACTCTTCGAGCCTAGCACCCGCACCCACCTACAGTTACGAGCGAATAACATAAGATAAGTAGCTACTTAGTTACTAAGAAGAGTACATTGCATAACACACTAAATATCAAAAAAATACTTACTTAACGACAAGTGGAGCATACGGCCACGGGCCATAATCACATCCAGGTGCAAGATCTATCCTCGGGCACAAGAATGGCAACCTTGCCCATGCCCAATACTAGACCAAGGTGCACGCCCCACCAATCTGCGATGCCCCTTTCTCGCTTGCCCGACACAACTCTCGGTACAACCAGGCCAGGCAACCACTGCCCCAACTATACTGTGGCGGATCACGAAGGTTTCGCAGTTGCTCCAAAAACATCAGATGCACCCTATCTCCCGACTTGTCCATAAAAAGCTTATCCCCTAGTAGTGCTAAAATATAACACCGGGCATACTTGTGTATCTGAATCACCGTTGCGTCATGAGGCAGTGGCGTTGCAATGGCCTCAACAAGGCGGCTGATGAGAATTCTTTGCCCCACCAAAGTTTTGTTGTCATCCGCCGGAGTAAAACCAAGCAATTCCATGCAAAGAGTGCTCCAAGTTCCAGCTAACACAGCAGTCGGCCCAACCAAGACCTCACCGTCTATAGAATGTCCGAAAATGACCTCCACATCTTGTAGGGTGATCGACATCTCACCATGTGGAAGATGGAACGTATGAGTCTCTGGCCGCCATCGCTCAACTAGGGCCGTTATAAGACAATTATCTATCTCTCTGGAAGGGGCCCTAAACAATCCTTCAAGCCTTAGCAACTTGATAATGTCAATCACCCGATTATCTCGCATTTGAATGTTTGCCATCTCCTTAGTGCGACCACGGCACGTAAGTGGGCCCGGGTCTTGCAAAATCAATAAAAATTATAGCAGTAGTTAGAACTACAAATACAATTTTGAAAGAACTTGCTAACTAAAAGTCAAAGATAACGTAAAAATTAAAGCAGTTGTTAGAACTAGATATTTCACCTTGCCATTCCAAATGTCCTTTGATCGATGATGTCGTTGTCGCGTCAGCAATGACTCATCACTAGGACTAGGCTACAAGATCTGTGGCTCCTCATCAATCCGAGGCTCCATACTGCAAAGAGTGCTACTGTGAGATCATTAATAGTGTGGGGGCAAAGGAAGGGGCAAAGAAAATAATAGATATAATTCATCTAAAATCAGTTGATTTAGGAAGCTAATTGAAGCATGTATAGATTCAATAGGGTCACTAGCTGATTCAATTGAGCATGACAAAGATCCACAAAGAGAGTTTAAGTTCTTCAATGATTTAAACCAACTTGACAAGCTTAAACTTCTAGCCGGAGAACATCTTATCTTCCAAACAATTAATTAGTGCAATTGTTCTAGTAAGTAACTGTGAGATGGAATCATAATAAATGTGCTGAAATTATAAGGCTAGTTTTTCTAATATCCAAGCCTCTTGGCTGACTATGAGTGAGAACCAACATTTTTCCAACATATAAAAAAATATGAATTTAATTTCAATAAGGATATTGTGTAAACCACCCCCTCCCCCCTAAACAAATATGGGCTAGTACAAACAACCACATCCTCACTAATACCTGAAGTCTAAAAATTAAAGCCCACAAAGCCCACACTAATTGTTTGACTAAAAAGATACTGGATATAGCCTTTATTTAAAATTAAAAAAAAAAAAAACAATGTTAAATGTTTGTGCTAGAAGATGGGGTTTGATTGGGTTATCTAAGATGTTTATACTCAGGCCTTACTATTATGATGCATTTGTAGCTCACTTGAAATTCCAGTGGCTATTTTTTCAATTGCATATAGTATTATTGTTAGCATCCACCCACCTTGATAATATTTATAGGTAGCAGACTGGCGTATGGGTTTCATCACACTAGGAAGACCAACATATCCATTAAAATTAATGATACAAGGGAGTCAAGATTTTGGCTATTTGAGCTGGGAAAAAAGACATTGGGTTTGTTCTTGACATCCTATCATGTTTTAAGTCTTGGATCTTAAAGTGTGTCAATTCTGTATAGCATAGGATTGAAATGAGGCATGTTACAGCCTCCATATGTTGTATTGTAGTATTTAGCACAATATGACATGAGAAATGATATGGATGCCAATTTTCAACACACGCCTGAAATGTTTGAAACTTTTGGCAACAAAATTTTAATTGGAGTAGTGCCTTTAGCAATAGGATTTCACCTAGAGCAAACTATCTTAATAATTCTAACAATACTTATAGTGAGTCACATGGTAAAAGCTTGTTGTACAACAATCAGAAGTCTGAAAAATAATGAGGTAAAAAAACTGTTCACATGGCATAAGGATGGGGCATCTACTTGACACAAGCACAATGTGTAACGCACAAATTATACTACGTAGTATATAATATGTTCAATGATGTTGGCATTTCAACTAATAGATTGAATTCTTACCACCTAAGCTAGAGCTTTGGGTCAAGGGCTATGGCAAGCACGCTAGCCTTTTATCTCTGAAAGATAATTTTTGTTAGTAGACATTCTGGGATAGAATGGAGGGAATAACTTGTTTGTGTAACAGCTTTCAATGAATTTGCAGGTATCAATTGTGAGAGGACATCCTAGATCAGCCACTAAGAGTTACAAAAAACATCTAAAGAAAGTGAGTTTAAAGGAGAGGAATACCACAAGGGTATTGCTCTTCCCAATATAGATTTTGTCATGAACTGTAGAAGAACTAATTTCAATCTTGCACAGATAAGTAATGAAAAAGAATAAAAATTTTATCCTACTAATTAGCACCCTAAACCTAAAGTCCAAACTTATAGCATTAATTACCAGAGTTGTCATATTTTTTGTGAAATGTAAACGAATATTCATAATAGCAATATGTAATGGTCCTTATAAAATTTTTTTGACTCTTTGTTAATAAGTTATGCAGAGTTTTCCGAGCATGATGGAACTTTTATTTCTATGGCCTTAGTTACAATTATACTTCCTAATTCAGGACCGGTTGGTATTATCAACATTACTCAAATTCTTTGTCTTGCTAAGGAATTCTAGACATTATACGAACTGCAAACAAAATATCCTCTTATTTCACCTTTTTCTTATTCCTATATGGCCATCCAACAACACACATAGCAAGGAATACCCATTCAGCTTTTTATCACTACAGAAAATTAAAATTTGAATTTTTATTAAAAGCCCATAAACACAATCTTGATTCTTGAATGACAAACAAAATAAAGAAAACTCCTTAATCCATTTATTCTCAATCCCACCAAAACGAAATTCTGATTTCAATGACATCTATGTCTACAAATATAAAGCAATTTCAAACAAAACCCAAATGGGCATGTATCAAAAGCAACTGAAAACCCAAGTAAATCCACAACCCAGAAACAAAAACAACAGCAGCAACAATGTGTAACCCACCATGCAAAAAGCCCAAATCTATAAAATAAATTCAGCAAAAGAGGAACGGAGAACTTTTACCTAGCAAGCGAGCTGAAGAACGAAGAAAGCGAGATGAACGAAGGCAACAAACAACGCAGAAGAGAGCCCGTGGAGACTGAGAGCACAGGGTAGCTGATTTGGGACTGCGAGTGAGTGAGTTTGAAATTTTAGAGTGAGAGAGTGGAGTCTGAGAGAGTGAGAGTGTTAATGTGAGAGTGCATATATCCCGTTTTGACTAAATATTAAACAGAAAGCGAGTTTTAAAAACTCGAGTTCATAAAGCGAGTTTTTAAAACTCGCTATCCACGTGGAAAACTTTGTCCAGATCAGCATATGAAAACCAACAAAAACGAGTTTTAAAAACTCGAGATCTATATTAAATCTCGAGTTTTATAAACTCGAGATGCTAATATTATATATTCTTTCGTAACCGGGCAACTAACAAAATTCTTAGCGTATTACAGTTATTTAGAAAGGGTGTCTGGCTAAAAAAGGTTTAACCCTCTTAAAAATGGGCTAGATAGGATTTTTTTTGGGTTATACTGTCAATTCTTTTTTTAAGGATTAAAATTATAATTCCTTTTTAACTATTTTTTTCATTGTTTACTAAAGCTATTAAATTAATGTATTATAGATGAAGAAATTGACAAAATTAATTACTAATTTAACTTATAAATTTCAAACATGAATATTTTTAATGTTAGATTTACAACTATTACATTGAGTTGATTGAGGTAAAAATGATATATTTAGTTATTTGTGTAGGTATTTTTAATATTATTTCATATTTTATATGTGGCACGTGTATTAGAAGAGGTAGATTTTTTGGCATCCAATTTGACATAGTTCCCCCCCCCCCCCCCCCGTGTCCTACACTTTTTCTATGATCATGACTGTTTTTTTTTTTTTGTTTTTTTTTTTATAATTATGACGTGAAAAACTTCATTCAAGAAAAATAAAACAATTTATATACCCCAAACAACTAAACTTATATATTATCTAGCTTTTATTGTTAGAGTTATTAAGGGAAAAAAAAAAGAAAAAAGAAAAAAAAAGAAAAAGTGGACCCGAAGGACGGTTTAATTTTTCCTTTCAAATTTGAGAAAAAGAAAAAAAATTGAAAAATGAATGGAATCTGGAACTTACCTAGATTTTTCCATTCCCTACTTTCTTTGGTCAGTACCACTAAGGACTGTCGTCCCTTTAGTTCTGAACAAAACACTACGCAATTTAGCCAGAGAAAATAGCCAGAGACAACCCAACAACCTATCCCTTTCCCTACTACACAATTTAGCCTTACGATACCAACACTCCCCCTGAGTTCTGAACCGTGAAGTTTCAATTGTGCTTGCTCAAAAAAAAAAAAAACAAAAAAAAAGAAAAAAAGAAAAAAAGAAAAAAAGTAATGCTTGCCCATCTGATGAAGGGAATTCATCAAATAGTTTTTCTTCTTTCATAATATTTTTCTTTTCAATTTTCCTCGGTTCTAATTGATATTTTTTTTTTCTTCGCAGATCTGAATCTTGATTCAGTGGGTTTAAACTTGTTATCTTTACCAAATTCTTCTTCTACCAGCCGATGGAAGTGAAAGCTCGAAAATGTGTTGAAAACACAAGAGCTATTTAGACCCCCAATTAAAAGCTACGGCTCGATTGATTTTACACTAACTTAATACTAATTGCGGAATAGTGTAAATGTGAGTGGACAAACAAACAAGCTACTTTAATCCATAAACTAAGCAACACAGCAGTAAGATGAAATGTAAAAGAGTAGGGAAGAAAGATGCAAACACAAGATAAAATGCCGATGTGTTATCAAAGAGGAAACCAAAGAACTTGGCGAAAAACCTCTCCGCCGCCCTTCAAGCAGAAATCGATCCACTAGACAATCAGTTGGGATACATGAGTTAGCAAGAGACCCTCCAAGCCTAATCTACCCGATGTACCTAAGCCTTCCAAACTCTTACTCCAACAAGGCTTCTCGGAACCATGTCTTGTCTAGTTCTCCGGATCCCACAACAAGCTCCATGTTGCATCTGCCATCCTTGGCTTCTTCCAATGCTTCCCAGCAGCTCCAAAACACTCTCAACACTCTGAATAGGTGTGGGTTGTGTTTGGGTACAAATCTCCTCTCAAGGTATGACAATGGGAGAGGGATGGAGAAGAGGCTACAATGATTTCTCACTAAGGATGAGTAGCTCTCTCTCTAAAAGATGGGTGTGTGTGTTGTAGAAAACCTATCTAGGGTTTTTTTTCTCTCTGAATAGCCTCTCATACATTTGTGGGTAATGAGGGTATATATAGTATGGGTGAAGGGTAAGAAAGTCACACTTGAAAATCCTCTAGGCAGAATGTTTCGCGACTATCTCACGGGAAGGCCCTACCTGTGAGACACTCGCGAAAACTACAGTCTGGCACGACTCTTCAGCTTCCAGTCATGTGCTTCTCACATGGCTCTTTCGCGGGTTAGCTTCCAGCGAGACACTCGCGAGATCCACTGATTCTTCATTTAAGCTTGAGTCTTCACCAACTTGATACTAAACCCAATACAATAAAATCCCACAAAATACAAGGAAATAAATTAAAGCAATTACAACACTTTTTGTCATGGAATAAAGCCAACATAAAACATAGTTGTAAATCACAACTTTACAGGAAGTATGATGTCTTCCTCAGTTTCAGAGGTGAGGACACTCGCTACAAATTCACGGATCATCTATACACAACTTTGGTAAAGAGAGGCATTGTCACCTTTAGAGACGATGAAAATCTTGAGAGGGGAAAAATCATTTCACCAGAACTGTTGCAAGCAATAGAAGATTCGAGATTTGCTATTGTCATTCTCTGAGAGAACTATGCAACTTCATCTTGGTGCTTGGATGAACTTGCAAAGATCATTAAATGCGAAAAAGAACAAAGAATGACAGTTGAAATCAACAAAGAAGAATATTTAAGGGTAAAAAATAGAAGAAGAATATTTATGGTTTATATTAACTTAAAAACTAATGAAAAACCAACGGTTAATAACTAAAATTATAGTATTAATAAAATATTTAATGAGATCATCCTAAAAAAATTATCACACACAACGTACAAGTATGCGACTAGTTGAAATCAAGGAAGTCAATTCCGTATCGTATCGGCCGATATATACCGTACCGGCCAGTGCACAGGTACAGATACCCCCCTTATTTCGTACCTGAAAAAATACCGGCCGTATTGGCCTCGTACCGGCCGTATTGGCGAAATCCGGTTGTTTCGGCCGGTTAGTGGATACCGGACCGGTACCTTTTCTCAGACCACACTAAGCTTCTGTCTCTTTTTGCCTCCTCTTTATCATGCCAGTGACGACGAAATACCGATTAGTGGTGAGGAGTGGCATTGGTGATTCATGGACTAGAAATTGGTTTGAAGTGAAGAAAAAAATAGACTGGACTGAAGACAAAATTAATTTGAAAGAGGAAGAGGTAATGTGTGGTTGTAAAGAGATAGCGTGTGAAGCTATGATGTGTTGGAACTTGGAAATAGGAATGATAGGTTGGCAGGCAACTAGCTTCATGCATGCAATAGTAGAAAAAAAATAAATGAAAGAATAAAATAAATGTGGGACAAGGGAAGAGAAAACTAGAATAAGAAAAGTGTAGAGCTTTTTTCTTTCTTTTCTACACGTACTCAATATCTGGAATGGCAATGTGGCTCTAAATGTTAGTTTGGTAGACATGCATTGACCGGTATCTGAAATATATCGTACCGGTGGCCAAACCGATACAGCTTCCGGTACGGTATTGACTTCCTTAGTTGAAATAAAAATCAAATACAAAGGAGTGACCAACATTCAGTGTGATTCCATATGACACATCTAATGTGTAATACTTGGACCTTATTCAAGCCAAATCTCAACAGTTTTAAAAGAAAAAAAAAATTCAAATACATCCTTACTTTTTGAAAATAATGCAAAGGATTTATATACTTTCTTTTGCAAGCAATATTTCCTTTTGGTAAACATTCCCATCTCCTCTTGCCCAATTTTTGTGGTTAGCTTATTTGAGATAAACAGACAAGGTTACTCCCCTCTTTTTCTTCGTTAAATATACTCATTCAATATAAGGAATATGAGTATTTCTTGTCAAAAAATTAAATATAATTTAATTAAGTTGCCCTCATTTAAAAAAAAAAAAATTGTTAGAAAAATAATGTTTGTCTATTTGTATGAGGAAGCGAATATGTTCTCTTTTTATTTTTTATTTTTTATTTATGGTCTAAGTTTTGCAGAGAAGATACCACAATTGGCATTACAAAGGTTCAATGGTTCCACACTTCCACGCATTCAGATTCTTTTTATTTTTATCTAGTTTCTGCCTTTGCCTACACTTTACGTTTTGGATTGCCTAAGAAATTTATTTGGAATCATATACCTTTGCACCTATTTTTTTGTGCTTTCCTTTATGTACAAGTGGTGATTTGGTATTGATGCACTTTGAAAACCAATATATAAACAAACATCACTACTCTCTCACCAAGGCACCAATTACTTCCTAACCAAATCCCAAACCATGTTCCAGAGTGACCACTCTCTTCCTCCTCTCCATAACCAAACCAACCTTCTTCATCACACAATGATCCTCAATGGTATCATCATGCACCTTGGAATGGGTGGAATTGGTAATATATGTGCAGAACCATTTTCCCTCCCTTTAATGGGAGTTGCTAATGCTGCCCAACGCCTAGTGATGGCACTTTATGGCCACAAAAGCAAAGACTTCCTTGAGAAGGTGCTTCATGTGGGCTTTCTCAATGTTGATGCATGCCCTCTCTATAATCAATTTGCTTGAATTGACATTGAATTTTAGCTCGGGAGTGTTGATGCCCTCTCTATAATCAATTTACTTCCATTGACACTGCACTTGAGCTTTGAGTTGCTGGATGTGTGCCCTTATCTTAGTTCTTTTGCTGTATTGTTTTGCTTTGCAAGACACTGCACTTGAGCCTTGGAGTTGCTGGATATGTGCCCTTATCTGAGCACTTTTGTGTAATTTTGTTTTTCTTTTTGATAATTCAATAGTTGGGAATTTGATCCATGAATGTCTTCATTGTAAACACCAAGAAATGCCGATTGAGTTACAAAGTTTTGTGTATTACTTTTGCTTTGCAAATCTTGTCAACAAGAATTGTTTTAGCTATTGTGCTTGTTTGGTATAGCTTTAAAAAAGAAAAAGAAAAAAAAAACATTTGGTAAAAGTAAAATTTAGGTATAGTTCCTTAAGTACTACATTTTATATTCTCCAACAAGCACCAAATCTAAAAGCAAACATTATAAGTAATAAAATAAGAGAACGATATGGAAATAAAGTGATAAACTAATGGATAACATCTTCAATTCGATTTGATTAGTAAGACAAAATATTTCGATACTGGTTGATACTGAGATGTACTGTTTCATATTTACCACTAATTATATATATATATATATATATATAGATAAATTTATTTATCTGTATATTCATTAGTAAAAATTTATATCATTTATTAAAAACATTTAAAATTATAAGTTCATTTTTTTTTTGAGAAGAAGTTCATATCTCATTCAACATGCTAATTACTAACTAAAATGTCAATTTATTGATAATAGTAGACAATTGATGTTCATGTATTTAAATGATACTCTAATAATAAAAAAGTTATAATAAAAAAAAGAATTTGCCATGTTAATAGCATATAAAAATATTGGTAAGTAAAAAAGTAACGCAAGTTTAGTTAGGTTTAACATCATGAACATGTGGAGGAAGATCTTCTATCCACACCATTAAATCATTTATATGTCTTGCATGTTTAGTTAGATTATAATTTATAAAATTTTCCAATCGATGATATGTGATAAAATAACATCGCTAAAGGTATCTGTAAAGGACTTTGCAAAAGTGAGCAAATGTTTGGAAGGCTAAAGATTCATCCTCACTTCTTAAGGCTTTGATAAATTCAATAGATTTGTTGAGGCAATTGACATCAATGTTTAATGAAAAATGCTAGAGCTACAAACAATTTTTTTTTTTTTTTTACAAATAGTTGATATTGTGAGTGACTATTAGTAAGTAGAAAAAATGATATAAGTAATGAGCTCAAATGAGAATCAATAAAAAATTTCACATTAACAATGTATAAAAATTTTGTATCTATAACATTACTCATGTTTAATACATGTGAATCATTTAACTTATTTAGAAAATGCTAATTTCTGGCCATAAAAACCAATAAAAAATTTGGCCACAACAATAACTTATAAAAAATACTTGTGTGGTTCAGCCCAAAATTTTCATTTATTTTTCTTGCTCTTTCTCTTCTATAAATAGATCACATTGTCACTTTAGAAATATTGCACCAGTACTCACCCTTCTTCCTCTACTTCCTCTTTTTGCTCTTTCATTTTTTTTTCTTCTCTCCTTTCTTGTTCCCTTCCCCAACCCTCACCTTCTCCTCCAGTGAGATCCTTAGCCAAAGCAATATTCTCTGTGCTCCATGGACTATCCTTCATGGCCAAGCCACTCTCTCCAATCCGTGCCTAGAACACTCGAGGAGGATATAGAAAATGACGCCCTTGCCTTTGCGGTATTGATGTTGCTGCTTTCGTTTAAACACTAAAGAGGTTTTTTTTTTTTTTCAACACCTTAATTTTTTTTTTCAAAGCCAGTTTTTGTTATTTCTTACACTTTTTTGTTATTTTAGAGATTGCCTAGTTTTTGGCCAATCACAATCACTTCGGTTTTAAATTCCCTTTCAACTTCCCTCACCATATTGTCTAGCTTCTTGACAGCAACATATTTGTTATGACTTGATGCTAATACCCCTTTATGGTGGAAAAAAAATTTTTATCCAGTACTTGAATTCTTGAAAGTAAAGTACCATGCCTTCAAAAAAAAAAAAGTAAAGTACCATATAAAAAGAAAAGAAAAAAAGATATAGATAAATCACACCACAATGATCCACACTCTAAATTATAATTGTTATCTTAAATATTTATAATCCACTTAATAATATAAAATTTACAAAAAAAAAAAAAAGTGAAAAAAAAATTTACCCAGTACTTGATTTCTTGAAAGTAAAGTATCATACAAAAAGAAAAAGAAAAAGATAAATCACTCCACTAATTACTATCTTAAATATTTATAATTCACTTAATAATATAAAATTTACAAAAGAAAAAAAAAGTGAATTTTTTTTTTATCTAGTACTTGATTTCTTGAAAGTAAAGTACCATACCAAAAAAAAAAAAAAGATTGAGATAAATCACTCCACAATCCAAACTCTAAATACTAATAACTATCTTAAATATTTATTATCCACTTAATAATATAAAATTTACAAAAGAAAAAAAAATTATCCATTACTTTATTTCTTGAAAGTAAAGTACCATACAAAAAAAAAGAAAAAAAAAAGAGAAAAAAAATAAAAAGATAAATCACTTCACGTCCACACTCTAAATACTAATTACTATCTTAAATATTTATTATCCACTTAATAATATAAAATATATAAAAGAAAAAAAAAATTATCCATTACTTTATTTCTTGAAAGTAAAGTATCATACAAAAAAAAAGAAAGAAAGATAAATCACTCCACAATCTACACTCTAAATACTAATTACTATTGTAAGGTTAAGATTTGAAGCCCAAGCCCAAAAGATATGAGATGCGAGCCCAATGAACCCAATACAATGAATTTGTAGAGAGTGAGTGAAAGAGCTGCGTTGTTTGTAAATTAAACAACAGTTAATATATTTCAAAGATGAACAAGTACAAAAACACACTTTAAACTTGAATAAAATAATGTCCGAGGAGATGTATTATTATTTTTGAAGATTAATACAAGTCTTAGAGTTACAGTAAATCTTCCTTCTTCTATTCTTTTTCCCGATCCTTCTCTTATGAGGGATCTTTTACATTATATAGCTTCCTTTCAGGTCATCTTAATTGTATACTTGTTAATCATCTAAACATTCACTCGAGTATATGTCCTGTCAGGCATCTTCTCTGGCTCTCTGTGAACGATGGTGGTTGAGACTGTACTATTCAGGGGTCTTCTCTACATAAATGCGACCAAAAAAGTTGCTGCAGTGCATTTAATGCGGTGGTAGCAGCTTTTTCCTTAGATATTTCTCTATTCTTATCATCTTTATACGTGCCTGAAGTTCATCCTTATCGTTAGAACTGCCTGGAAGGTTACCTAAATCGCCCAAGTATTTGCTTGACCGATACTCCTTATATCCGAGGAGGACACACTCCTCAGACTATATTCCTCTATCATCTCCTTCCGTGGTTCTCCAATACCCACATCTTCAAATAGTGCCCAAGGCCCAATATATGAATTTGGGCTTTTATCCCCACAATAGCCCCTCAAAATTTTAATTTTTCCCTCGCATCCGAGGAGAAAAAATGAGATTTTGAATTGTCACAGAAATAAAGGCTAAAAATGTAAAAATACCTGAGTTTACACGTGTGGGAGCATAGATTTAGGCGCTTCATCATTGTTGCTGACGTTTCGGTATTTTTGAAGTGCTATTAATTACTCCAGGCAGCGCTATGTCTTTGACATCCAACGGTGGACCATTGATCCAATGAACGACATTTTTCCTCAAGGTTTGGGCGGGATAACTTCCACCTACTTTCTGGTTCCTATATAAAGCCTCAAAGGTCATCATCTCTGTTTTACTTCACAATTTCTCAGACTCTCCAGCAAACCCAAGCATTCAAACTCACAATTTTTCAAATCATCAATCTCACTTCTCTAAAAATCCACAAGAACCCTTCTATGAATTCAAGGATCATTCTTCAACCTAATTTGTGTAAGTTCCAATTTTTTCAAACCTTTCATCCCTTCTTCGGCCAGCTTCTTCGGCCTTCGAATATTCACTTCCCAGTTATTGCTTTTAGTATTTCTTCTTTTTCACTTAACTGAGATGGGTAGATATAAGTATCTGGTGGATAGTCCTGCCCAGATAGAGAAATTTAAAGAAACATATCGCATACCTCAGGACGTAAACTTGCGGTATTGTCTCCTAAAAGGACTACAACTTGACCGAAAGGTGGGGGAAGCCATAATCCCTATCATAGCTTTCATAGAAGGGGGAATGACTCTCCCTATGGGTTCCATTACAAGTGATTACCTTCATAATCATAGGCTTAGTACAGATCAGTGCGCACCCAACGTCTTTAGGATCCTAGGAGCAATTGATGCTTTGAATCGACACTTAGGCTTGGGGTTCACCTAGCTTGATGTAGTCCATATGTATGAGTGTCATAGACAGAAGGAGGTGGGGTTTTATCTAAAATCTCGATCTGACATTGTTAGGCTCATCTTTTGTCTTCCCAAATCTAACAAGGGGATGAAAGACGACTATCTGATCGTCTCGGGAGTGTGGCATGACGGTCTTCATTGCCCAACCCAACCAAGAGAGCTAGGTGGGATACTTTAGACCTAGGTTCCCTATCAATAGATTTAGAATCTTCATCACTAGCGTTGTCTTTTTCTTTTTTCTCTTTGTATTAGTATTTTCAAGTTTCTGATTAAGTTTGGTTCTGTTGTGGTGAATAGATAAAAGATACGTTTCTCCTCGGATCAGACTGACTAACTTTGCTACGCTAAATTACCTACTGAGATCAGAGATTTTTGTAAGTGAAGACAGGTAACTTCGGGCTGCCTATCTTATTCTCGGTTTTAAGCCACTCTCGGACACGTTTCAACCGGTCGGCAATGCGATAAGGCAGGGAGACTATCGGATAAACCGGATAGACGTATCTCGGCCAAATTTTTTGTCTCCGTTCGATCTTCCCCTTGTACCACATCCGGTTCCGCAGGGTGTACCACTATTCGTCCCTCCAGTTCAGCAGATTCCCCTCAAAGTTGCTGCAGAAGGGGAAAGAGCTGCTTCCTCAACCTCGTCTCTAGAGGAGCAAATCGACCAGTTTCGTTTCGAAGGAGAGGCATCTGGGGAGGTTTAGGTGATTCCCCTCTTAGACGTCGAGGAAGAGATTGATAGGCATTCCAGCGTCCATGCTCCTATTTTAGTAACTGCCCTTCCAGATGACTCTTCGGAAGAAGAAGAAGAAATGGCTTTGAATACTGAGGGCAAGAGCCTAAGGGAGCTTATGAAGGCAAGGAACAAAGCACCCGAATCCAAAGAAGCCAGCAAGTCCCATCCCGCTGCTAATCTTCCCTCTCATCCTCCTTAGCTCCCTACTAACCTCAGCCTAAAGCCAATCCCTGAACTGAAGAAGAAAAGGCCTAATACAGCCCCTGAGGAATGTGAGGTGGAACCCCCAAAAGGAAAACAATAGAGGGTGGCTAAGGATCAACGGAATAAAAAGGCTTCTTTCGTTGAAAGTCGAAAGGATTCTCTCGTTGCTGATATGCACCAAGGACAGTGCATCTGGTCCCCCAAGCTTGAGTTGGATGGTGTTCCCATCCCTTGGGACACCACAGTCAGAAATTATCAAGGGGGGCGAGTAGGTCTCATTGTTGAAGCCTTGAAGCAACCACTTCTTCTGCCAAAGGATATGGATGCTTACAAGCGCTTCAGCCAGCATGAACTCTTCTTATCCTTTAAGAAGGACTTGGCCATGGTAAGTGATGTGATTTGTTTCTCCAATTAAACTGTTGGTCATTTCTATTCCCCCATTTTCTTCATTTTAT
The DNA here is from genome assembly GCA_019022515.1 of Quercus aquifolioides. Classification (NCBI taxonomy): domain Eukaryota; kingdom Viridiplantae; phylum Streptophyta; class Magnoliopsida; order Fagales; family Fagaceae; genus Quercus; species Quercus aquifolioides. Next base: position 92,001,686 of record CM032328.1, on the reverse strand, counting down.
ATTGAAGTTTTCCCATTCTATTATGCAGATTACCCAACAAGTTTATGTGGCCGAGGAATGGAATAAAGACGCTCGCAATGAAGCCCAGGCGGAGATCCAATCCCGATCCGAGGTTGAGAAAAAGCTGGGCAATCATAAGGAGGATTACGATAAACTGTCCGATTAGCTAAAAGAGGTGACCAAGGCCAGGAATAGTCTTGATGCAGGCCTTAAGAATGCTGAAAAGCAGGCTGAAGATCAATGCAAGCAATTGCATATGACTGAGATTAATCTTGAAATAGAGAAACAAATGGTGAAAGATCTTCGAGCCGAGCTTAAGAAAGCCAGGGAAACTGCCCAATTGGCCAAAGAAGCAACCAAGGCTGAAAAGCAGGCAGCATACAAGCTTAGGGTGGAAGAGACTCAAGTCAGGCTCACAGAGGAGTTTTCTACAGTCTGCAGGGAGTACTGTGATATAACTTGGGGTAAAGCCCTTGATACTGCTAGGGTCCTTGTAGAATCTGACTTGAGGCGACCTGGGAGCGTCTACTACGATCCTGAAATTTGCGAACTCCTAGGTCCTGACTCCTCTCCCTCCAAACAACTCCCAGAGGCTTCAAAACAGCCCTTAGTCGGCCAAGTCCCTCCTGCCCTTCCTGAAGCTCCCAAAAAGTCTGATCAAGCTGGTGGTCAAGGCAAGCAAGCTGAGAATCCTCAAGATACGGGTAAGGACTTGGGTAAGAAGAAAACTCCTCCTGAACCTAAAGACCAAGCCCCAAATGCTGCTGCCACCCAGTCTAGCCAGACTATTGACCCCGTAGTCTCCACAAAGAAGGCTTAGATACTAGGATTTTTTTTTGTTTTTTTTTTTTTGTTATTACTCTGTAAGGAACTGAGAAATACTATCTTTTTTATCAATGAAAGCGTGCTTCTTTTATTCTCTACATTTTCATTGCACACCTTATAAAATTTATTGTTATTGCAAGTAATGTTAACCTGTAACTATCTTAATCTAAGTAAGCTCAACAACAATATTTTGCTAATGATGCAAATAACTTAGATAAGTATAGGCAAACATTGGATCATATAAGAATTGTTACCGTACTTATTAAGTAATGATAGGTAGAAAAGTCTTATGTATTAAAGTGAATGATTAAATACTTTACCTAAACTGGATTATGTACAACACTTACAAAGGACACCGTGGAGCGTTAACTTTAAATCCAGTATATGGTTCGAGAAGTTTAACATGGTTTAAGATCCATTTTAGCATTTATGAAAATAGTCACATAGTGTAAACTAATTCATATCATCTGGTCCGAAGACTTCAGCCATGACTAAATTTAAGTTTAAACACTTATAAGACTTGCAATGGAGTGTTAACTAACCCATATCATCTGGTCCGAGGACTTCAGGCATAATTAGATTTAAGTTTAAACACTTATAAGAATTGTAAAGGAGTGTTAACTAACCCATATCATCTGATCCGAGATCTTCAGGCATGCTTGGATTTAAGTTTAAAAACTTACAAGAATCGTGAAGGAGTGTTAACTAACCCATATCATCTGGTCCGAGGACTTCAGGCATGATTGGATTTAAGTTTAAACACTTATAAGAATTGCAAAGGAGTGTTAACTAACCCATATCATCTGGTCCGAGGACTTTAGGCATGATTGGATTTAAGTTTAAACACTTATAAGAATTGTAAATGAGTGTTAACTAACCCATATCATCTGGTCCGAGGACTTCAGGCATGATTGGATTTAAGTTTAAACACTTATAAGAATTGTAAATGAGTGTTAACTAATCCATATCATCTGGTCCGAGGACTTCAGGCATGATTGGATTTAAGTTTAAACACTTAGAAGAATTGTAAATGAGTGTTAACTAACCCATATCATCTGGTCCGAGGACTTCAGGCATGATTGGATTTAAGTTTAAACACTTATAAGAATTGTGAAGGAGTGTTAACTAACCCATATCATCTAGTCCGAGGACTTCAGGCATGATTGGATTTAAGTTTAAACACTTACCCCGAAACCTTTATGTAATAAATAAATATATTGATCAAAGAAAAAACTCGATTAATAATAATACCTTTTAAGGTTGTTTACATTCTAGGGGCGTGGTATTACATGACCATCTAAGTCTTCCAAAAAATATGCCCCAATGCCAGCCCCTGAGGTAATACGATATGGCCCTTCCCAATTGGGTCCTAACTTTCCCCAAGCTGGGTTCTTTGCAGTGCCCACAACTTTCCTGAGCACTAGATCACCAGGTTCTAAAGGCCTTAGCCTTACGTTGGCATCATAACCCTGCCTGAGCTTTTGTTGGTAATATGCCAATTGGACCATTGCATTTTCCCTTCTTTCCTCAATCAGATCCAAACTCTTCTCTAGCTATTTCTTATTACTAATCGGATTGAATGAATTAGTCCTCAACATTGGGAACCTAGTCTCCAGAGGGATAACAGCTTCAACCCCATACATCATTGAAAAGGGAGTCTCTCCAGTAGACCTACGAGGCGTAGTTATGTATGTCCAGAGTACATGTGGTAGTTCTTCCACCCATTTGCCCTTCGCGTCATCTAGCCTCTTCTTTAGTCCATTTACTATGATCTTGTTAACAGCTTCTGCTTGCCCATTCTCCTGGGGATAAGCAGGGGTGGAGTATCTGTTCGTGATTCCCAATTCGTCACAATAATTCCTAAATGCTCTGCTATCAAACTGAAGGCCGTTGTCCGAGATGAGGGTATGAGGAATCCCAAACCGAGTGACAATATTTTTTCCAGACAAATTTCTTTGCATCTACATCTCTGATGTTGGCTAGAGGCTCAGCTTCAACCCATTTGGTGAAATAATCTGTGCCAACTACTTCTTGTTTCCTGCTGCTTTAGGGAATGGACCCACAATATCTAAGCCCCATTGAGCAAATGGCCATGGGCTGGATAATGGATTAAGGATTCCACCTGGTTGATGTATGTTCGGTGCAAACCGTTGACATTGATCGCACTTTCTAACATATTCATGGGCTTCCTTTTGCATATTTGGCCACCAATAGTCTTGGGTAATAGCTCTATGTGCCAAGGATCTACCTCCAGTATGGCTTCTACAGATCCCTTCATGTAATTCCTCGAGGATTGACTCAGCTGCTTTAGGATGTATGCACAACAAATACGGCCCTAAATAAGAGCGTTTGTACAATTTATAGTCCTCAGATAGCCAGAATCTAGTAGCCTTTCTTCGAACTTTGTCAGCTTCTAACCTTATTTTAGGCAAAGTATCCTTTTTCAAGAATTGAATTATAGGGTCCATCCAACTTGGCTCAGCTCTGATTTGATGAATTCAGACTACCTCTTTTCTTACCTCCATGGGTTTATGCAAGTCTTTGACGAGGATAACCCAAGGCAGATCTTGTGCCGAGGAGGTTGCAAGCGTGGCCAGAGAATCAGCATGTGCATTACCATTTCTGGGGATGTGTAGCAAATTAAAAGATTCAAACTCTGACTGTAGACATTTAACTTGGCTCAAGTACCCTTGCATTCTTTCATCTTTCGCCTCAAATTCCCCTTGTACTTGACCGACGACTAGCCTTGAGTCCGAGAACATTTCCACTGACTTTCCTCCCATTCTTTGAACCATTGCCATTCCCATCAGTAGAGCTTCATATTCAGCCTCATTATTTGTGGCCGTGAAGCTTAGTCTTAATGACTTTTCAATAACGATATTCTCTGGAGATATTAACACTAGCCCCACTCCAGAACCTTTCTGATTTGCTGCACCGTCTACATACACCTCCCAGAATGAGGGGCCTTTCTGAGAGATCATGCCAACCGATTTTTCATCCATGTTCTGTGCTGATTCTAACTCTTTTAACGAGGGCTCAGTGAACTCGGCTACTAGATCCGCGCTTTTGTGGAGGTACGGGGCATATACTTGATGTCAAAAGCTCCTAGGACAGTGCCCCATTTAGCTATTCTCCCTGTGTATTCAGCACTTCTGAGTATGGTTTTAAGCGGGAGTTGAGTAAGAACAACAACTTCTGTGTACCAAGTACTACTGTTAGGATGGCTTTCTCTAATGGCAGATAACAAATCTCGGCCTCATGCAATGACTTACTCACGTAGTAAACTGACCTTTGCACACCTCGATCCACTCGTATCAACACCAAACTTACAGCATAAGGATCCACAACAATGTAAGCAAACAAGACTTCATCTAGCTCAGGGCTGGACATAATTGGTGGCCGAGCTAAATAGTCTTTAAGTTGCTGGAAAGCTAAAGCACATTCTTCAGTCCACTCAAATTCTTTCCACTTATTGATCAGCAAGAAGAAAGGTCTACACCTATCTGCAGATCGAGAGATAAATTGGTTCAGAGCAGCAGCCATTCTAGTCAATTTTTAGACTTCTTTGGGATTCTCAGGAGGTTGTAAATTGTTGATGGCCTTTATCTAATCGGGGTTAACCTCAATTCCCCTGTGAGTTACCATGTAACCCAAGAATTTGCCTGATCCCACACCAAACGAGCATTTGGAAGCGTTTAGACACAACTTGTATCTTCTAAGAACTTCAAAAATGTTTCCAAGATTCTTCACATGCTCAAAAACGATCTTGCTCTTCACCACCATGTCATCTATGTAAATCTCAATACTCTTATCCAACTGTAGCTCAAACATCTTCGTCATCATTCTTTGGTAGGTGGATCCTGCGTTTTTCAAACCAAAATGCATCACTTTATAGTGGTATTTCCTAATAAGGGTGACAAAAGCAGTCTTCTCTTGATCATCCAAGATTAAAAGTATTTGGTGATAACCTTAAAAAGCATCCAGGAAACTCATCCGAGGATGGCCAACAGTGGCATCTACTAGTTGGTCTATTTTAGGCATAGGGAATGGATCCTTAAGGCAAGCCTTATTTAAGTCCATAAAATCTACGTACACTCGCCATTTCCCATTCTTCTTCTTCACCACCACAGTATTCGCTAGCCACTCGGGATAAAAAACTTCTATAATAGCTTCAGTTTGTTTGAGTTTTGTTACTTCCTCTCGCACTGCATCAGCGTGCTCCTTGGATGGGCGCCGAGGAGGCTGTTTTTTAGGGGTGATCATTGGGTTGACCTTTAGGTGGTGACATATGAATTATGGATCCACCCTAGGGGCTTCATAAGCATTCGAGGCGAATACATCGATGTTTCTTTTATGGAATTTTATCAGCTCTTCCTTCGCCTGAAGAGGTAACTGAGATCCAACTTGAAAAAACTTCTCCGGATCGTCTTCGATAGCAACTTTTATCAAATCTTCACACCTCGCACCCTTGGTTGAATCATCGATGGGCAATGCCAGAGATTTTAACTGCTATAAATCCTTTCCAGCATGGATCGAGGACTCAGTTTCGGGCTTATGCTGAATGGCAGCCATTAAGCATTGTCTCGCCATAGATTGATCTCCCAATATCTCTTTAACCTGACCCTCAGACGGATATTTAACCTTCTGGTGTAGAGTAGAAGAAACTGCTTCTAATGCATGAAGCCAGGGTTTGGCCACAATTGCTGTGTAGGGTAAGTAGGCATCCATAACGATGAAATCCACCTCTACTATTTTCAGACCAGTTTGCACAGGTAGTTTGATTAGCCTTTTGGGATGGCAACCTTCCCTTCAAAACTCACAAGGGGGAATTATAAGGCGTTAAGTCCTCAAACTTTAAGTTTAGCCCTTTATAAAGGTTGAGGTACATTATCTCAACAGTGCTGCCTTGATCCATCATCAACCTCTTCACATCATACCCTCCAATTCGGAGGGTGATCACCAATGCATCATCGTGGGGTTGGATTGTTCCAGCCTTATCTTCATCCGAGAAGCCCAGGACTAGCTGAATTTCCCTTTTAGTCCTTTTCGGATCCTGATAAACATCTCCTGTGGATAGATGGGCTAAGGACAATACCCTTGTTAGAATGTGGGCTATGTTAGTATAAGAAGGTTAATAAGGGATGGTATGTGGTGTTGGTAGTTATGTGTATGTTACTGTATGTGATGCTGCATGTGGAGTGCTGGTGATGCTGCATGTGGAGTGCTGGTGAGGTGCTCATAAGGCACGCAGGAGTAGCTGATGAACTGGGCAGCAAGAGGTGCATCAGGTGGTGTTGAGTGTAATTGCTTAGTTGGCATTATATGCTGAGTTAGCACTAGTGATTGTACCAAATAAGAGTTAGTTAAATACGGTTAGTTTGTTAGAGTAGTGGCAGCTGGTTGACAGCCGGATTGGCCGTTAGGCAGCTAGAGAGCAAGGCTTGGAAAGTGTATTAAATGGCTAGGAAGAGAAGAGCTTGATCAGAACTTGATTCTTAATTCCAATTCTTCAATCCTATTCTCAATTTCTCTCTCTAATTTCCTCTCTATTTCTACAATCATTTCTCTTCTTTGTTCTTGGAAGATTGGTTGACCTCGAATTCAACTATTCAGCAACTCTGTTCATAACATTTGGTATCAGAGCAAGGCTTTCTTCAGCCATGGCAGAAACACGTTCAACTACTGCTGCAATTCCGGAGGCTCTAGCTTTACTGAGAACTTCAAGTGATCATCATGATAAGGAAATTCAAGAAATGCAGAGCCATCATGATAAAGAAATTCAGGAAATTCGTGTTGTCCAAGGAGTACATACACGTACAATGAATGAGATGAATCAGCAATTAGCAATCCTGGTGCAGAGAAGTGGTTCTGATCAAGGTGGAGTGCCTCAATCTCCAACATTTGGTGAACACAGGAATGCAAGCTCGTCAACAATGGCTATGACTCACCCGATGAGATTGGAATTTCCAAGGTTCTTTGGAGAAGACCCTGCAAGTTGGGTTTACAAAGCCAACCAATATTTCAGGTATTATAATACACCAACTACTAAGAAATTGATGTTAGCTTTGTTCCATATGGATGGTGAGGCTTTAATCTGGTTCCAAGATAGTGAAGAGGTAGGTCTCTTTGTGGATTAGGAGTCACTAGTCCAAGCATTGCATATTAGATTTGGTGCCACAGCTTATGACGATCCCATGGAAACATTGACTAGGTTGAGACAAACTGCTTCAGTGTCTCTGTATAAGACTCAGTTTGAGATGTTATCTAATAGGATTAAGGGTCTATCTGCTACTCACAAGTTGAGCTGCTTCTTGAGTGGGTTAAGGGATGAGATAAGGCTGCCCGTGAGAATGCTGAGTCCTAAGTCCTTGAATGAGGCTTTTGGTTCGGCAAAAATTCAGGAAGAATATAATTGGAGTTGCAGGAAGTTTTCCAAGATTCAAGGGGATCAAGGAAAGCCTTCGATTCTGGGAGCTCCTCCAAAAGTTCCTCCTCTGTTAGAGTCTAAACCAAGGCTATCTATTAAGAGGATTTCTCCTGCTCAAATGGAGGAAAGGAAGAAGAAAGGGTTATGTTACAATTGTGATGAAAAGTGGGCTTCTGGCCATAAGTGCAAAAGTGCTATGTTATTCTTGTTGGATTATGTAGAAATGACTCAAGAAAATTCCAAGTCTGGGGCTCACCTAACTGAATTGGAGGGAAATGGATATGCAGATCAGATGGGACAGGTTGGAGAAGATCAAGAAGATGCAGAGATTACTCTCTATGCATTGAGTGGCACTCCTACTTCAGGAATGATGAGGGTCATGGGAAAGATTAATCATAAGTCCTTTGTGATCTTGGTTGATTCAGGGAGCACTCACAATTTCATTGATGTTGTGCTGGTTTCACAGTTACATATCCAAATAGATACTTCTCAAATTCTGGAAGTAAAGGTTGCTAATGGTGAGGTAATTAAAACTCAGGGTGTTTGTAAGGCAGTACCTATCTTGTTGCAAGGGGAGGTATTCTTGGTACACTTACATGTGCTATCAATGGGGGGATGTGATTTAGTCTTGGGCACTCAGTGGTTGGGAACCTTGGGAGTAATTCAGTGGGATTTTAAATTGCTCACCATGAGTTTTTCTTATGGTCACAGGCATGTTCAATTACAAGGGTTGAAGAGTGCTAATTCACAACTGCAAGATAGTGATAATTTTTTGAAACAATCAGTGAAGAAGGGATTGATCCTCCAGATTTCAGTTCAGTTGCAGTCTCAATTGTTGTCTGCAGAAGGACAGTTACCAATTCCTGGAGCTATTGCTGCTGTGTTAATGGATTACAAAGTTGTTTTTGCTACTCCTGAAGGTCTACCTCCCTTAAGAGATCATGAACATCCTATCACATTGAAGGAGGGAGCTCAAGCTGTATCTCAGAGGCCTTACAGGTATCCCTATTATCAAAAAAATGAAATTGAGAACATTGTTAAGGAGTTGTTGTCCGTGGGGTTTATTAGAAATAGTAGCAGTCCATTTGCTTCACCTGTTCTTCTGGTGAGGAAGGCTAATGGCTCTTGGAGGATGTGTATTGATTATAAAGCCTTGAATCAAGAGACCGTTAAAGATAAGTATCCCATACCTGTCATTGATGAATTGTTAGATGAACTCTTTGGTGCCACTGTGTTTTCTAAGTTGGATTTAAGATCCAGATACCACCAAATTAGGATGAAGGAGGAAGACATTCCAAAGACTGCCTTTAGGACTCATGAGGGTCACTATGAGTTCTTAGTAATGCCATTTGGGTTAACCAATGCACCCTCAACGTTTCAGTCACTTATGAATTCAGTTTTCAAACCTTACTTAAGGAAATTTGTCTTGGTATTTTTTGATGACATACTTGTGTATAGTAAGGATTTGGCTGCTCATGTTGGTCATCTTAAATTGGTGCTGGAAACCTTGTTGCATCATCAATTGTATGCCCAACAATCCAAGTGTGTGTTTGCTTGTAAGGAGGCAGAGTATTTAGGACATTTAATTTCTGGTGAAGGGGTGAAAACCGATCCAAGGAAAACTGCTGCTATGCAACAGTGGCCTATTCCTCATGATGTGAAGGCTTTGAGAGGGTTTTTGGGTTTGACTGGCTACTATAGGAAGTTTGTGAAAGGGTATGGTTTAATTGCAGCCCCTTTGACTGCCTTATTAAGGAAAGATTCATTCACATGGACTCCTGCAGCTTCACATGCATTCCAATTGCTTAAAGATGCTATGTCTAATCCACCTGTGCGAGCCCTACCTGACTTCAGCAAACCGTTTGTTGTGGAATGTGATGCCTCTGGGTTGGGAGTGGGTGCTGTCTTGATGCAGAACCAAAGGCCCATTGCTTTCCACAGTCAAGCTTTGAAGGACAAAGCACTTGCCCTTTCCACTTATGAAAAGGAATTGTTAGCTTTAGTGGTAGCTGTGAAGAAGTGGAGGCCTTACCTTCTTGGAAGACCTTTTGTAATCAAAACAGACCATCAAAGTCTGAAATACTTGCTGGAACAAAAGATTGGTACCCCTGCTCAGCAAAAGTGGATCACCAAATTACTTGGTTATGCCTTTATAGTTGAGTATAAGCATGGTAAAGAAAACTTAGTTGCTGATGCCCTTTCCAGAAGAGAAGCTACTGGGAATGTTGATGCTGATTGCAGTGGAGTTGGTACTCTATGCATTATCTCCTTTCCTACTCCTAGTTGGCTTGATGATCTCAAAGCAAGTTATGACACTGATCCTATCATTCAGCCAACAATTCAGGCCATTAAATCAAGGCAGAATGTTCCAGTGGGATTCACACTTTGTAATGAATTGTTGTTTTATAAGGGTAGACTATACTTGGGGAGTTCAAACCAATCTTTGAAGACTCTTGTCTTGCAGCAAGTACATGATAGTCCTTTAGGAGGTCATTCTGGATATTTAAAGTCTTTCCATAGACTTAAGAAGGACTTCTACTGGTCTGGAATGGGAAAGGACTTGAAGACTTTGGTTAGGGAATGCGATGTATGTCAGAGGTTGAAGAGTGAGACTTGTTTCCCTGCTCGGTTGTTACAGCCTTTGGTCATTCCAGATAGACCTTGGCTTGACATTAGTATGGATTTCGTGGAAGGGCTGCCTAAATCTCGGCAGAAGTCAGTGGTGTTTGTGGTTGTGGACAGATTCACCAAATATGTTCACTTCATCCCATTGGCTCATCCTTACACTGCTGCTAAGGTGGCTCAATTGTTCATGCAATTCGTTTTTAAGTTACATGGACTGCCTTCCACCATTGTAAGTGACAGGGACCCAGTATTCATCTCTAAATTCTGGTCTGAATTAATGAAATTGCAAGGTATTAGTTTAGCTATGTCCTCTTCTTACCACCCTCAAACTGATGGCCAAACTGAAGTTGTGAACAAAAGTTTGGAACATTATTTGAGAGCTTTTGCGACTGACAGACCTCAAGCTTGGGTGGACTGGCTTCCCTTGGCAGAGTTTTGGTTCAATACTAACTTTCATTCTTCTCTTAAGCTGGCTCCATTTGAAGCTCTGTATGGATATCCTCCTCCTAAGTTTGTGGATTATGTTCCAGGAACTACAAGGGTTGCAGCTGTTGATTCAATTCTGCAGGATAGGCAGCAACTGTTTTCATTACTCAAGCACAATTTGGTGGCTGCACAAGAAAGAATGAAGTGGTTTGCTGATAAGAAGAGGATGGATAAGTCCTTTGCTGTGGGAGATTGGGTGTATCTTAGATTGCAACCTTACAAGCAGTCCTCAATTCAGTCCAAGAAGTTTGGCAAGCTAGCCCCTCGTTTTTATGGACCCTACCAGGTTGTGCAGAGAGTGGGAGAGGTTTACTATAAGCTTGATTTGCCTGAAGGTTCTCAAATCCATCCGGTGCTCCATGTCTCCAATCTCAAAGCTAAATTGGGTGCTCTGGTGGTTCCTAGGCCTGCTTTACCTGCTGTGACTGTGGATCAAGTTCCTAATCCTGAACCAGTGGCTGTTTTAGCGACTAGGTCACATTAGCTGAGGAGTAGACTTATCACTCAAGTGCTAGTGCAGTGGCAAGATGAAAGCAAGGATGATGCTACTTGGGAGAGTCTTTTTGGGCTGCAACAGAAATTCCCTCACCTTGTGGGCAAGGTGTTTTGAAGGGGAGGAAATTGTTAGAATGTGTGACTATGTTAGTATGAGTATGTTAATAAGGGATGGTGTGTGGTGTTGGTAGCTATGTGTATGTTACTGTATGTGATGCTGCATGTGGAGTGCTGGTGAGGTGCTGATGAGGCACGCAGGAGTAGCTGATGAGCTGGGCAACAGGAGGTGCATCAGGTGGTGTTGAGTGTAATTGCTGAGTTGGCATTATACGCTGAGTTGGCACTAGTGATTGTACCAAATAAGAGTTAGTTAAATACGGTTAGTTTGTTAGAGTAGTGGCAGCTGGTTGACAGCTGGATTGGCCGTTAGGCAGTTAGAGAGCAAGGCTTGGAGAGTGTATTAAAAGGCTAGGAAGAGAAGAGCTTGATCAGAACTTGATTCTTAATTCCAATTCTTCAATTCTATTCTCAATTTCTTTCTCTAATTTCCTCTCTATTTCTACAATCATTTCTCTTCTCTGTTCTTGGAGGATTGGTTGACCTCGAATTCAACTATTCAGCAACTCTGTTCATAACATTTGATGGGCAGGATCCTGTTCTCCCCGATGCAGTGAAAATGACATTGATAGTTTCCAAGGGGGGTCTTAAAGAGTCATCTCTCCGGGATTCTGAACCTGCCTGGCTCCCCTGGCCGCTGGAATGATGTAGGAGTTGTTTTAATTTACCCTCGCGGACAAGTTGTTCCAAGTGATCCCAGAGACTCCTACAATCTTCTGTTGTATGCCTATAATCCAGGTGGTATTGGTAGTAGAAGTTGTGATTACGTCTTTCAGGATTTCCCATCATTTTATTCGGTCATTTGAAGAATGGTTCATTTTTAATCTTCTCCAAAACTTGATGCAATGGTTCTCGGAATACGACGTTGATTTCTTGAAGATTCGCTGATCCTGATTGTCCGACAAAGTCTCTCCGTGGTCTATTGTTATTGTAACTATCCAACTTGAAATCCCTCATCTCCTGAGGAATAACCTTATCCTTCCCTTTCCCCTGTTGTTGATCCTCTTCAACCCTCTTATACTTGTCAATCCTATCCATCAGCTGACACACATTGGTGACAGGTTTGCCAGTAAGAGATTTCCTCAAACCGTGATCAGTGGGGAGGCCGAGCTTAAATGTACTGAGGCCCACTTCGTCAAAATCGCCCTCTATCTAGTTAAACATCTCCTTGTACCTATCTAAATACGTCTTCAGGGTCTCACCCTCTTGCATGTTCAAGGATAGCAGGGAGGCTAAGGGTCGAGCGACTATACGATAGGTGACAAAACGAGAACCAAATGCTTAAGTGAGCTCTTTGAAGGAGCTTATAGAATTTGCTCTCAGGCTGTCGAACCACCTCATTGCAACTGGTCCTAGACTGAAGGGAAAAACCTTGCACATCAGAGCTTCATCCTTGGAATGGACAGCCATTCTTTGGTTGAAATGGCTAATGTGTTCCACAGGGTCTGTCCGACCATTATAGATAATGAATGTTGGTTGATGAAAATGACGAGGAAGTCTTGCCTCTTCAATCCTGAGTGTGAAAGGTGATCTGGAGATTTGGTTCAAGGCTTTGCTCATTGCGTCATTTCCTACACCTCTACGTGACGGGCTTCAAGACCGTCGTTTCCGATAATACTCCTCTTCATAAGAAAAAGATTCATTGGGTGGGGTTTGAGACCTCCACCTATAATTAATGTCTTGTTCATCATCATAATAGTCATCAGAATTTGAAGAAGTCCGCTTTCTCTTTGCAAGGCGCAATTCTCTCTTTAATTGATCAATCTCCAGTTGCATGTTCTTGTTATTTTCTGCATGGGAGATATGGCTTCCACCCTGAGGTTGGCTTCAGTCAGTATGTGTGGTATGCATACTTCCTTCACGATCATTTCTCCGCTCTAGGTTAAGGGAAGGATCACCATGTTGTGATGCCCTCGATTCGGCTGGTTGTTGACCTGGTTCAGCCATCGTCAACTGTTGCTTTCACTCTTACTCAAGCTCTTCCCACAGACGGCGCCAATTGTAGGGTTAAGATTTGTAGCCCAAACCCAAAATATGTGAGATGCGAGCCCAATGAACCCAATACAATGAATTTGTAGAGAGTGGGTGAAAGAGCTGGACTGTTTATAAATTAAAAAAATAGTTAATCAATATTTCAAAGATGAACAAGTACAAAAACACACTTCAAACTTGAATAAACTGATGTCTGAGGAGATGTATTATTATTTTTGAAGGTTAATACAATTCTTAGAGCTACAGTAAATCTTCCTTCTTCTCTTCTTTTTCCCAATCCTTCTCTTATGAGGGATCTTTTACATTATATAGCTTCCTTTCAGATCATCTTGATTGTATTCTTGTTAATCATCTAAACATTCACTCGAGTATATGTCCCATTAGACATCTTCTCTGGCTCTCTGTGGATGGTGGTGGTTGACACTGTACTGTTCAGAGGTCTTCTTCACATAAATGCGGCCAGAAAAGTTGCTGCAGTGCATTTAATGTGGTGGTAGCAAATTTTCCCTTAGATATTTCTCTATTCTTATCATCTTTATACGTGCTTGAAGTTCATCCTTATTGTTGGAACTGCCTGGAAGGTCACCTAAATCATTCAAGTATTTGCTTGACCAATACTTCTCATATCCGAGGAGGACACACTCCTCGGACTATATTCCTCTATCATCTTCTTGCGTGGTTCTCCAGTCCAGGGCCTTTCCCAATCATTTACTCTTCCTCGGACGTACTCACATCTTCAAATAGGGCCCAAGGCCCAATATATAAATTTGGGCTTTTATCCCCACAACTATCTTAAATATTTATAATCCACTTAATAATATAAAATTTACAAAAGAAAAAAAAGTGAAAAAATAATTTATCCTTTACTTGATTTCTTGAAAGTAAAGTACCATACAAAAAGAAAAAAAAAATAAAGATAAATCACTCCACGATCCACACTCCAAATACTAATTATTATCTTAAATATTTATAATCCACTTAATAATATAAAATTTACAAAAGAAAAAAAAAAGTGAAAAAAAAAGTTTACCCAATACTTGATTTCTTAAAAGTAAAGTGTCATACAAAAAGAAAAAAGAAAAAAAAGAAGATAAATCACTCAACGGTACACACTCTATAAAATAATTACTATCTTAAATATTTATAATCTATTTAATAATATGAAATTTAGAAAAGAAAAAAAAAGTGTAAAAAAAATTTACCTAATACTTGATTTCTTGAAAGTAAAGTACCATACAAAAAGAAAAAGAAAACAAAAAAGATAAAGATAAATCACTCCATGGTCTACACTCTAAAAACTAATTACTGTTTTAAATATTTATAATCCACTTAATAATATAAAATTTAAAAAAGAAAACGTGAAAAAAAATTACCCAGTACTTGATTACTTAAAATTTAAGTACCATACAAAAAGAAAAAAAAAAAAAGATAAATTACTCCACAGTCTACACTCTAAATACTAAATACTATATTAAATATTTATAATCCACTTAATAATATAAAATTTACAAAAAAAAAAAAAAATCTCAGTACTATATTTCTTGAAATTAAAGTAACATACAAAAAAGAAAAAGATTAAAAAAGAAAAAAGAAAAAATCACTCCACAATCCATACTCTAAATACTAATTACTATCGTAAATATTTATTATCCACTTAATAATATAAAATTTACAAAAGAAAAAAAAGTCAAAAAAATAATTTACCCTGTACTTGATTTTTTGAAAGTAAAGTACCATACAAAAAGAAAAAAAAAAGATAAAGATAAATTACTCCATGGTCCACACTCCAAATGCTAATTACTATCTTAGATATTTATAATCCACTTAATAATATAACATTTATAGAAAAAAAAAAGTGAAAAAAATAATTTACCTAGTACTTGATTTTTTGAAAGTAAAGTACCATACAAAAAGAAAAAGAAAAAAAAAGAAAAATCACTCTACGGTCCACACTAAAAAAACTAATTACTATCTTAAATATTTATAATCCACTTAATAATATAAAATTTACAAAAAAAATTGGAAAAAAAAAATTTACCCAATATTTGATTTCTTGAAAGTAATGTACCATACAAAAAGAAAAAGAAAACAAAAAGATAAAGATAAATCACTCCACAATCCACACTCTAAAAACTAATTCCTATCTTAAATATTTATAATTCACTTAATAATATAAAATTTACTAAAGAAAAAAAAAGTGAAAAAAAATTACCTAGTACTTGATTTCTTAAAAGTAAAATACCATACAAAAAGAAAGAAAAAAAAGATAAAGATAAATTACTCCACAATCCACAGTCCACACTCTAAATACTAATTACTATCTTAAATATTTATAATCCACTTAATAATATAAAATTTACAAAAGAATTTAAAAAGTGAAAAAAAAAATTACCCAATACTTGATTTCTTGAAATTAAAGTACCATACAAAAGAAAAAAAAAAGATAAATCACTCCACAGTCCATACTCTAAATACTAATTGCTATCTTAAATATTTATAATCCACTTAATAATATAAAATTTACAAAAGAAAAAAAATGTGAAAAAAAAAAAAAATTTATCCAGTACTTTATTTCTTGAAAGTAAAGTACCATACAAAAAGAAAAAGAAAAAGAAATAAAGATAAATCACTCCAAAGTCTACACTTTAAATACTAATTACTATCTTAAATATTTATAATACACAACTGTGGAGGTATGTTAGACCTTGTAGGTTTTGAGCTACACATGGGTGGAGAGTTCAGACTTGGGTCATAAATCATAATGGCTGGGCTTAGGCTTTTTGTCTATTTTGAGAATCTAGTCATCTGTTTTTAGAGAATCTTATTTGTTTGGTCTAATTGTCAACCTCAGCCCATATCAATAACTAATAGTAAAAATAAGTTTCTATAAGTTATTGGGCCATAGTTTAAAACTTAATGAAAAAAGTTTTAAAAAATTAAATGGAAGCTTAGAGTGTCACATGACAGGACCCTATGCATTCCTACATGAAGTTTCTACTTATATATATATATATATATATATATATATATATATTGATTAGACATAAGAACAATATTATATTTCCCAAGAACAATTAAAAATGAGTTGTTTGAAAAGCTGTATCTAAGGAAAAAAAAAAGTGGAAAAAATTGGAACAAACCCTAGTAGTGCTTGTATTTAAAGAAATAGAAAGTTTTAAGCAGCTTGTTATGACATATATTACAATATCTACTTTTGGCTCAAGTACATACGTATATAAACTAATAGCAAAGAAATAGAAAAAAAAATGAAAAAATTGTACATTTTCTAAGAAATAAGAATCGGCTTGGGTCCAGTGCTATTATGCATTTGACCCGTTAGAATTTTGATACATGTTAAATAATTGTCACGTGTCTGCATCTCAACGGCTTCAATACACAAGAGCACTAGACCCAACTCTTGCCCTAAGAAGTATATGTAATTGTACATAATTATAAGAAATTCCTCATAAGCAATGTAAAATTGCAAATACGATAGACGATATCATGGAACCGGAACTCCACTCAACCTGGTTTTGGAAGTATCAATTCAAAAAGATCTAGATTGAATAATTTTGTAATAAATGGATTCAAATTTGGACCCTTTGTTTGGGTTTTGTTTTGGGTTGGACCCATCAGGATGGGTTTTATTAATATATCTTTTGAGAATAAGCTAATGGGTCTAGGCTTATTGAAAAGCATATGAAAAATTGGAGTACGAGGTTTTTTAGTAGGCCCAATAAGCTACATCAATAACACAGTGATTACCCCGGTCCATCAATATCTCAGCAGTCTATTCTTTAGCCACTTGGCCTTTGGGCTCAAAGTGGGGGTGAGAGAATTTGTTTTTGTTTTGAGAATCATGTTTAGGATATCATGCTATTTTGTCAAGTTTCTAATAAAAATATTCAAAGTTTAAATCTTTCAACTCCTAATCATCAATATATCAAAGACGTCAAGGATATCAATTTGTATAATTAACATAAAAAAGAACAAAGAAAAATTTTACATAGAAATTGGTGTGCTTCATCTCTATTTGTGATGATCGAAACTTGGTTCTACCAATGATATTGTGATTTAATAAATTTCTATTATTAAGAAAGCCTATGATTTATATGGATTTATGATATCATACTTGAAATTTAAATGGGGATTGAATATAATTCACATAAAAAGTAAAGTATAAACATTTAAAATAAATAAATATTTTTTTAGAGAGTTTCAATCTATTGCGTCTACTCCTAATGATGCTCTTTATCATCAGACCAATTGGTTTTTGGTATAGACGGAGATTGAACTCCAGATCTTTTATTCAACTATCAAAAACTTTACCAGTTGAGCTAACTGGAACCCACAATATAATTGAATATCATTTTATTATTGGAGAAAAATATTAATGAATATTCTAATTAACGTTGGATTGGTCAAACTAAATAAATGTTTTTTAATTAATAGGCTGGAGTCATCAAATACACTTATTGGACTTGATTAGTAATATATTAGGTATAGTAGCAAAAAAAAAAAAAAAAAAAGGACATGCTAGGCTTGCTAGCTCTACTAATTTATTCAACTTAATTAGTCTTAATCTAAATTAAAATTATGGTCAATTAGGTCGAAGGGGTAGGACAATTGAGTGGAGACCATCCTGATAGTTGGATACTTTTCTTTTTCCTCCTTGTAAGCACCAACTAGTTGAGTAACTTGCATGTATGTATTATTTATCAATTTCCTCATTCAATATTTCCTAAAAAAAAAAAAAAAATTCCTCAATCAACAATTGAATCTCTCATTCTTCCTTCCTTGAAGATTGAATGTGCTGAATTATAAAAGCTCTTCATTTATTTGGTTGACTCATATGCACTCTTTATCAATTTCTCAATTAACATATCATTTGTCACTTTTACCCATGTTATTTTAGGCCTCTCCTCATGTTCCTTTTCATTCCCCAACTTGAATTGAATAATTTTTTTTTAATACATTGATAATTCCCATTGCATATGGCTAAACCATCTTAAATCTCCCCCATATTTTAAAAATACAAGCTAAATCTACCAAACAAATGACTTCATTTGTACATAGTAAACCATATTAACCTCTCTTTTATCTTTTTCAACACAAACCATCCCTACCCTTAAACTATTGGAACATTTTAATATTATTTAATTAAAATGAATAAATATGACAATATAAATATAAAGATGTGGGAGTTAATATAGAAGATAAGGAATTAGTAGAATGTTTAATCCTATGTTGAAAATAAGAGAGACTCTTTTATTCTTTTTAATTGTGGTGATTAATAGACTAATATGTATTGATTCAGATATTGGGCTAGATACATGCGCAAAAGGGAGGTGGAGGAAGGAGATTATAGCCATATGACATTTGTTAGACTGTAGTATCTTGGGGGAGACAAGTCAGAAAATGTTTGCACCGGTTATAAAGTTTAGTCAACTAAGGTCTTGAATCTCCTCAAAGAGAGCGAGTGTTGTGCCTCAGTCCAAATAATGTTGTGTATTTTTTATCTTCAAATTATTAATATTTAGAAGTATTATTCAATTTCTCTTGTGTTTCTTCCATTATTTTTGTGTTTGCACCAACATAAACAAATAACTTCAATCCCAGTTTTATATTTTCAAACATCCTTAATTAGTCTCTTTACAATATTTTTTTATGGTAGTTTTCAATTAGGTCAATTGGTAAAGTTTAATATTATTGATGATGTACAAAATCGTCAATGAGTTAATTGTCCACACACGCGCCAATTAGGGTACCTGAAGAACAAAAAGAACGAAGAACCTACAAAGAGCACTAGTGGTGTGCCAGCCAAAAGCTCTCCGAAAGTTAAGTCAGTGTTAGAAGGATCTCCAATAACTCAAGAATGCAAGAGTTAGGAGATTTCACATACCTCAAGAAAGTTAAGGTTTAATGTTTATATAGTCGTGGAGAGCTAACCTGAATCCCTCGATTTTGGGAGGTTTTTTGTAGAGAAGATATTGCCTCGAGATTCTAGGGCTTTCCATCCCATATTGGGAAGATATGTATGTGGAGAGGAATCTTTGGATGTGGTGTGCAAGCCATTTCCATATAGGGATGTGTAAGTGGAGGACACGTAAGTGCTCGTGGGACCCATCGCATCTGCACGTCAGCATGTTATGTCACCCGTCAGGCTCAGCATGGACCATCAGTATCTCAAGTTCGCAAGTTACCTGGTGGATCTAGAGACGCCGTTGGTTAAAAGGGGAGGGCAATGATTACAGATAGACCAAAGAAAATTCATTAATCTTCCCAACACGTTATGAGGGGATGCCTGACGAATCCAAGAGCTTTAACTGTGGAAAATGCCCTCATGATTAAAGACCAATCATTACAGAGAGAACACACATAAGTATATATATATATATATATATATATATATATATAGACACACACAAACACACTCAATTGGAATATATTTAGTGCGAATTACTTTTTTATTTTTATTTTTTTATTTTTATATCTTAAACTATCACTTCGATTCCATATAAACCCATGACTATTGAAATACACCGTTAATCCTCCAAAATTATGACTCTATTTCAGTGTTTCTCCTACAGTTTGTTTTGATGTTAAGTGTGATAGAATTTAGCTTTTTTTTTTTTTTTTTTTTTTTTTTTTTTGAGAAAGTCAGAATTTAGCATTTAAATACCAATTTATCCCTTTCTAGAAAACATATAATTGTAGGTAAATTGATCTTCTAATATTAAATTTTAGAATTAATATCAAAATAGAGGACGTGAAGTATTTTTGAAAATGGGGAATGGAGGGACAATCGAGCATTCCAATAATTTTGTAGGTGTAGTGTAATTGGGGTTATAGTTTACAATAAAAAGTGAAATTAGCCCATTCATTTTTATTCTTAAAAAATGAAATTAAAAAAAAAAAAAGAGAGAGAATGCGTGGGTAAGAGAGTAGGGATATACCAAGAGGGAGACAGGAATCTCTCTCTTTCACTCTGTAGGAGCTCTTTTCCTCCTCCTCCTTCTTCCTCCTTCACTTTTCCTCTTTGCCAAACAAAGAATCAAACTCAAAAGCTCTCTTCATTACCTCATTTTATTCCAAAACCCCACAATTCTCAAGCTTTTTCAATTTTATTTTGACCCTTTAAAAAAAAAAAAAATGAAAAACAAAAGTAGCAAAAAACACTCGTTAAATAAAAAACAGTAGACTCTGTCTCTAACCAATAATACTAGGCAGTTGTTGTCTCAAATACAAAACATAGTATGCAGAGAAAATTACAGCCGTGATTTAATCTCCTCCTCTCTCATCTCCGCCGTTGCTCCTCTCATCAACAACACATATTTTCACTCCTTTCGTCTTGTAAAGCTCTCACATTTTTTACTGTTAAACCCTTCCTCCGATCATCACACTCAATGTCAAAGTTACAGCACTGGTAGCTCTAAACTGGGTTCCTCTTCATTCTTTGGTTCTCATTTTCAATCGTCTAAACGGTTCGTTTTGTTGGGCTTGGCTTCCTTGGACGACAACAACAAGCTTCACCGTCACCACTATTCCTCTCAACGCAGTAAAGTTCTTTACTCTCTTTCTCTGCGTGTGTGTTGAAAATTTTATTGATTTTTGGTGGTGGTGGTGGCAGATTTTTTTACGAGGGCAAAGCAAGTGCAGAAGATTGAAATCCGGGATGAACACAGGTAAAGATGTATTTTTTATCTGTTTTTGTATTGTTTGTTTCTGTTTTTACCTTTGCATTTGGGTCTTGAGTGTTAGGCGAGGATTGGAAATGTTAATTTATTTATTTATTTATTAAATTTAAATTTTGTGAAGGTGGGGTTTGTTGTTGTTTTTTTTTTTTTTTTTGGAAAATGAATGTGGCAAGGAATTGTGTTATGTACTTTTGAATTTCATTCCCAGAGTGCACAAAGTTTATCTGAAGCCTGGAGGAGTGCATTGTGTCGCTTGAAAACTTTTTTTTCCAGATAGAGATTGTGCAATGCATAACATAAAAAGGTAGTATTACCATGAAAACCCAAGTTATCAACTCACCACCGGTTTGTATTGATCAAAGCCTCACAGAGGCATGAGAGATGCAGAGTGAGAAGACCTAGGTAGAGAATGAAATAAACCACCATAGCCGCCACCCTTGCTCCAATCTCCTGACAACTGGTTTGAGAGAGGGAGAGAATATGAGAGAACACGTGGACATATTGAGAGAGAGAGAGAGAGAGAGAGTGTGTGTGTGTGTGTCTGAATGGGTGTTAAGTGTTGAAGCAGAAAAATAGTATAAAAAATAAAAGTTTGGTTTTGCGTGAAAAGTTTCTCGCCACAAGTGGCATAGGAGTGTGGCAATAATCGGTGCGGTCCAACCCCTTAGCAATTTTATTTTTAAAAACAACTTAACACAATTTTATTTTACTTAATTAAATTATCCATCTCTTACAAGGAATAAAAAAAATTATAATTAAAATCCTTTAAAGATATTCAACTTTACTTCAAAAATTAATCATAAATTTTAATGTTTTCATGGTTATTTTTTTTATTTTATTAACTTTCTTATTTAATTATTAAATATATGCTTGAAAATCATTAAATTTCCCTCACATATACAGATATATTATTCAATTTTGCTAGTTTTATAAATTTAATATCTATATTTAGGCTTTAATTAATTATTAAATTAATTATAACGTCATCACGGTTCAACCCCGGTTCGACCTCGGTTCGACCTCAAAAACCTTGAACCTCTTTCTTTTATGGTTCAATAAACGGTCTGAGTCTGAAAACCTTGAGTTCTACTGGAATCAAGTTTCAAAAACTTTGATCTATCAAAACTTCATCTGATACAAGCTTTGAAATCTCGAAGAACTTTCACCACAAATTTTCGAAGATCAAAAACATTCGAAGAGCACACATAGAACGCAAGGAACAAGAAATCTCTAACAAGCACACAGCCAAAGAGTCATCACAATTACATTTCAAAGCCCTTTCAATCCACTTTCCAATCCAACTGGAGGCCATTGTGTTCGAGTCAAAACTACATTGATGCAAAACTTGAATTGAAAAGTTATCCAAGAAGATCAAATGAGATGATTTTTTCTATTGTATTATAATATAAATATGGAGAATTGTACCTACAAATTCGTCAATACAAAAATACATTTGTTAAACATTTTCAATTTATTGATTTTCAAACTTGAGATTTTTGTTTTACAGTCACCTATATCTATTTAATTTTATTACCAAATTTAGGTTAAGAAAATATCAACTTTCCTAATTTAAGCAAAGACAAAGAAAAACTGTAAATCAATTATACAAATAAACAAACGGATGAGCAGCTTTATTTCATTCAAAACAAATTTTCAAATAGATGAGACACTCATCTCAACCAAACAGGACAACACCACAACAATTTTCAAATAACACATAGAATCGGGCTATTATCCCCCAATTCAAAGAAGAGGAAATCTAACACTTTCTTTAAGTAGATGATTTTTCCCCATTCAAATATTCCTTTCAAAACCAATATTTAAAAAGAAACATATTCAAGTAGTTGATTATTTATGAATGCTGCTCATTCTCTAGTAACACGTTCAGAAGTATTCCATATGCACTCCTATGGCATCTAAATAGACACCACTTCTTCCATGGAAACCAACAACCTTTCCTGCGGCAACACATGATGTGAAAGCATCACCAATCTCATCGCCATAGGGTCCATATTTGGCTTTGTTTGTGTAGAATGTAATGGACCGCAAAGCTTTGAAACTATCGCTCCTTTTAACAGGCCTATAAAATCCCGCAATGCGAACCAAGAATTCCTTTGATACTTCAGTTTTATCTACCAAACCAGAATACAAATAGGATTAGCAAAATTTTAATTAGAATTAGAATTATGTAAGCTTGTAAAGTTTATCATATATATATTCTATAGCTCAACTAACAAATCAAAGTAACATGCATTGTATTGTAACATCTTTGCATAGTGTGTCAGAATTATAGTTGCAAATTTTTTCATATTTAAATAACGACAGTGTAATAGTTATTATTATTTATTTACCGTCTTAATTTGATCACCGCCATCTCCACCATGCTTCGGTGACCAAACAGGTTCCCCATCTTTGCTTTCATACAACACACGAATTGCATGAATCACTGAATCTCCAATGTGCAATTGCAATTCACAGGTCCTCGTGGTACAGGTAAAACCGTTTTCAAAGTATTGTCCTGCTATTAAACAAGTACAGCAATTTGCAGGGACGGACCCACGTTGAGCCCAAAGGGGGCCTGGCCCCCCCGGGCCCAAAATTTTTTTTTTTGAGCAAGTAAATATTTCAAAAAACAAAAAAAAAAAAATGGTTGGGCCCCCCATGTTTTTTGCTCGGGCCCCCCTCCCAAAATCTTGAACCCCCCAGCCCATTTTCCGGCCAGTCCATGTAAAAAAAAAAAAAAAACAACAACACAGCCTTCAGAGAGCAAAAACACCACACAGAGAGCAAAAACACGAAGGAAAAAAGAGAGAAAAAAAAAAAAAAAAAAGAGAGAGGAAAGGGAGAGACTGAGAGACCCACCGCGGCACCGCCCACGCCGTCGAGACCCACACCACACCTTTCACCTTTGGTTGCTCGATCCACTCCCTCCGGCCTCCACTCACCCATTTGGCCGTTAATACCCACGCCGGCGAGAGCAGAGCGCAGAGACCCACACCACACCGGCGACTCCAGTCCACACCGGCGAGAGCCGAGACCCACACCGGAGACTCCAGTCCACTCACCCACGCCGACGACACCATCTGAGACTGAGACTCACCCAGTCACCCATTTTCTGATTTTCTAGTACCCACACGGCCACACCGGCGAGAGTCACGAGACCCACTTGCCGCCGCCCACGCCGTTGCTCGATCTGCTCAGCCTAGCTTCGTCGCTCCAGCCTTCACAGTTCAGGTATTTACTCTTATCTTTTCCTTCAACTTCAAAGTTCAAAACTTAATAAAATGTTTGTGACTTTGTGATCTGAGAATCTGAGATTGCCTTGTGGACTTGTGGTGTTTCATGATTGTGTTTTTACTGATGATGAGTGATGAACTAAATGTTGGTGATTGTGAATTGAATATTTGAATCTGTGTTGCTGCCTGTGGAATTTTTTTTTTTTTTTTTGGCTTTTTAGCTTTGTCTGTGTTTGTGAATTGTGACTCTCTCTCTTTTTTATATAGATAAGAGAGATAGAGAGAGACAGAGAGACAGAGAGTAGAGTTTGTAGAGATTTAAGATTAGTTTTTTTTTCCTTTGTTGACTGTTAGTTGGGCAGAATAGGGACAAGTGAGGTTGGGCAACGGGCAAGTGGCAGGGAAAAAAAAAAGGTAAAGTTAAAAACTTAAAGAAAAGTTCTTGTTAGTAGTGCAGGGAATAAATTTAGTGTTGATAGTGAATTCTTTAGGTTAGTGGGTATAAATAAAGCCGACCAAAGACAAATAAATAAATAAAGGCAAACCAAATACAAAAAAAAAAAAAAAAACAAACAAATCATATATTATAGAAAATTGTCACACAAATTAAAATCCTGCCCAACTTAAAATCCTGTGTTCGTCCCTGTTGACTGTGAGTTGTGTTTTTTTTTTCGCTTATCTCCGGCCCCCCCCAACTTAAAATCCTGCGTTCGTCCCTGGCAATTTGTAAATGAAAACATCCTTTAGTCCTCGAATAAAACATGAACTTTGGGAAACAATAATGACCAAACCTCTTTCGGCGTTATTTTCACATAGGCACCAATGGCATCAACATATTCACCCGCACGACCATGGAATCCAACAATTACGCCTCCCTCCATACGGTTGGAAAATGGTTGACCGGCCACAGTTCCATAGGGTCCATACTCAGTCTTATTTGTTTTAAAACTTAGAGAACGAATTACAATATGGGTCCTAAATTTCATAGTTGTACAGCTAAAGGATATCAGGTACTCTTCTGGCCAGTTGAGTGATATCTACATATAATGCACCCAAAAAAAAAAAAAAAAAATTCAACTTCATTTTATGTGTATTTAATTTCTTGTTTCACAAGAATGCATGATTAATGTAACTGAGTAGTAGCAGTATATATGTACCTCGTTAGTTTTACTGCCACCATTACCACCGACCTTCTTAGAATGCTGGAGTATACCATATTCATCTCCACATTTGAATGTAATTGAATCGATGACATCTGCATGAACGATTTTCATCCTAATAATCCCACCATTGTTTTCCACGAAGCTCCAGGGGTTTCCACCTTTACCTCCCCCACGGCCCAACCGTCAAGAACTCCTCCGTGTTGCAAAGAGATGATCACTAAGAGAGAACTGAAGCGACCTGTATTAATTATTTTTTGTTACCTTACAATGAACAAAGAATGCCATCTCCTTTTATAACTCGAGAGATGCAACGTGTCATTTTATTAATTACAAATTGCTAGCTACAGGATGTGTTTGTTTGGAGGTAAAATATAGTAGATGAAAAACTTTGGAGAGAAAATAAGAAAGAAAACCTTTTTGGAGTGTGTTTAGTTGGATGAGGAGAAAGAAAAATAAATGGTGAGGCTCAGGTGTTTTTCTCCGGGCCCACCAAAAACTTTTCTTCCTAAAATAGAGAAAAAACTGAAGGGAGAAATTGGGCATTATTTTTGGACGGAAATGTCCGTGTGCAATTGCACATTGACTTCACCCACGTTACTTTTCTTCATACTTTTTTTTTTCTCCTTCTAGACTGTTGCTTAACTCTTCTTCATTTCTCTTTTGATTTACTGGGCAAGCTTGTCTAGTATTTTTTTTTTTTTTAATGGGCGTGATTTTATTTTATTTTTATAATAAATTTAGGTGATTGATTTTTTTTTTGGGTTGTTTATCACTTTTTTTTTTTTTTTAATTGGGCATCATTTTTTAACAAGGGTATATGCATAAATATATATAAACTCATTTTTTCCATTCCTCTATTTTTGAACTCCCAACCAAATAAAAAGGAAGGAAATTAAAATTTTTTCTATCTTCTCACTTTTTCAACTTCTTACAATTTTCTATCATCTCACTTTTCTACCCCTCTAACCAAACAGACCCTAGAAGTTTGGAGGGATATCGTGAAAGCAATAAATGTGTAACTAGATCTCCAGTACTAGCTACCACAATTATTACAACCAAGGAAGTCAATTCCGTACCGTACCGACCGGTATGGCTGGTATATACTGTACCGATTAGTGCATCGGTACAAGTACACCCCTTATTTCATACTGGAAAAAATACCGGCTATACTGGTGAAATCTGGCTGTTTCGGCCGGTAAAGATGTTTCAGACCGGTAAAAAACAAGAAAAGAAAAAAAAAAGAAAAAAAAAAAGAAAAGGAAGAAGAAGATGAGAAAAAGTGAGAAAGGGAGAGAAAGAGGTAGAGCAAGTGAAGGCTAAAGCTGTGAGAGAGAAATAATTTGTTGCTTTACTCTGTGTTTGAAAAACTGGAGAAGACATCCAGCCGCTTCTCGTTCTTCTTATTTTTCTTCTTCTTCTTCAATTTTGACCGAGACTGAACTCTCTTCTTGCGCTTTCTATTTTAGCTGTGTGTGGCTCTTGTTTAATTGTTTTGTGTGAGTTTTAGTTGTGTGTGTGGCTCTTGTTTAGTTGTTTTGTGTAAGTTCTGACACACCCATGTGAACTCTAATGAGTTCAAATTTCCAATATACTTTGACTTTTAGGCTGGCTGCCACTCACATTTGGTAAGCAATTTTATGTTTTTTTTTTTTAATAATTAATATCATCTTTTTATTATTATTACATTCTAGTATGTCAGCTTACATTATTGGGTTGGTATTTGAGCAAAAATTAATCATATTAAAAATAAGCAATTAATTTAGAGAAATATGCTATTATAAATTTAAGGATTCTTATATAGATTTATAAATAATTCTAAATAAATAATCAAGTATGTATATATATATATATATATATATATATATAAAATAATAGCGATAAACTCGAAATGGTACACCGGTATTGACCGCTATCCGAAATATATCGTATCGCTGGCCAAACCGATACAGCCTCCGGTACAGTATAGACTTCTTTGATTACAACTTGTTGACAAATACGTGTCCTTGTAATTAATTAAAAATGGCTATGGATGTTGAGAGATGCAATTGACAATACTTACAAACTTTTATTTCAGGAAAACATGTGTCCTTTTAATTAATCATAAATTAATCAATCGCCATATAAAAGTTTGGGGGAGTTGAAAGTTATTAATAGTAAGCTAACTAGACATCAACCACAATTACAACTTGTTGACAAATACTAATTGTACGATAATGAACGATCTAGCTCTTTTTTGAATTTTCTGTACAACTTTCTTATTTGTTCACATGTACTTACATTTGTTGTTATAAAGTCCACGTCAGTTTTTGCATGCTTATCTTATCTCAACATAAACATAAAACTCAACCCAACCACTAGCCAAATTAGGTAATCACGAAAGCCTCCTAAATTTTAACTAATATAGCCAAAAATATTAGTGAATAAAAAAAAATTAATAAAAAAACCAAAAAAATTAATAATAATAAAGTTATTGTAGATACCGTATTTTGTTCGCCTTAGATTTGCATGCCAGAGTCCGAAGATTCTACAAATATCAATTTTTCACCAGGAGATTGTGGGTACATCTAGATTGACATGGTACAACCCGTTCAAACATCCGAGCACTCAAAATACCTTTTTATGTCAAATTGACCAAACTGCCTTTGGTTTACCCAACATTGACTAAAGGTCAAAATTGGTCAAAAACATTCCAAAACAACAGTTTTCATGTTTTTACATCAAACCCGAGGTTATTAGTGAATTTTATCAACTTTGACCAAGTTTGACCCAAGGTTGACTCCCTTGGGCGAGCGAAACCAAATTTTGATCCGACCATCAGAATGGGTTGGAAACAAAGTCATTGCGAAGATTCTTGAATTTCCTTTCCAACGACCACTCATGGGTTGAAGTTGGAGTTAAAACAATTGAGATATCTTGAAAACCGTGCTTGGCGCATCAACTCTTAATTATAAAATTCAATGATTGGTGACAACTCCAAATTATAATGAATCACTGATAATCCCTAAAAAGTTTGCACTTGTAGGATTCACACACTCTTCAAGCACATCACTAATAGATAGAATGATAGAAGGGGAACCCTTTTGCTTTCTCTATTCTCTTCCACACAATGAACAACAATAAAAACATTGTCGTAGCAAGAGATGGCATGCGGTAAAGCTCACCGCCGTCCATGATAGTGGGGGTGGGATAGAGATGCAGTAAGACAAGATTAACAAACTTTTATTTAGGGGACCATACGTGTCCTTGTAATTAACAAACTTTTATTTGTGGCTCTCTCTTTGGTTTGTGTGCAATTTGCATTTGGTATTTGTGAACCTTTGATTCTTTGGTTTGTATTTGTGAGAAAGAGCTATTTGAGTATATTTGGAATTTGGGTTTGTGAGAGTGCTTGTACACCAATTTGTTCTATCCCAAATTTGATATGGTGAAATTTGTTCGTCGTCGCCTGTAGATGTAAGCTATTATTGAACCACGTAATTTTTCTTCATTCCTATTAATAGTTAGGAGATCTTTCTCAAGCATAAAATATTTTCGCAATCAATCTTGATAATTTTGAGCTTCCACTATTTTATAACAGTTTCCACCTTCACATCCTTTAGTCCTCGAACAAAACATGGACTTTGGGAAACAATAACGACCAAACCTCTTACGGCGTTATTTTTCACACAGGCACCAATGGCATCAACATTATCACCCGCACGACCATGGAATCCAACAATTACGCCACCCTCCATACGGTGGGAAAATGGTTGACCAGTCACAGTTCCATAGGGTCCATACTCAGTCCTATTTGTTTTAAAACTTAGAGAACGAATTACAATCTGGGTCCCAACTTTCATAGTTGTACAGCTAAAGGATGTCAGGTACTCTTCAGGCCAGTTGAGTGATATCTGCATATAATGCACCCAAAAAAAAAAAAAAAAAAAACATTCAACTTGATTTTATGTATATTTAATTTCTTGTTTCACAAAAATGCATGATTAATGTAACTGAGTAGTACTCATACATACTTTGATACTATGTTGTCTTTTGCCCTTGGGTTTGACTAGAAACAGTTTCTTCTATTCTATGTTTCGGATTATTAATTTTCTAGCTTGATAGATAGATTGTTTTGTTTGGTACTACATCGTTGTATTGTGTTTGGGGTTTCACATGGCGGAAATTACAGCTAAATTACGGTTGGTTCGGTGGCCAAAGTGTGAAAATCTTCTCCCTGAGCTCGCTGATTACTCTGTTTATCAGTGTGGTGGTTGCGGTGCTGTTCTAGGAGGTAAATTCATCTCACACTGTTTACTTTTTCAGACTAATTTTAGCTGTTTCCTAACCAAAATGTTTGAAAGTTCAAAAAACGTTGAAAACACTATGAACGTTTAGACCTCCAATAACAAATTACCAATTCAAACTTATTATCAAACAATTAATGTGCAAAACATGAACATAAGCTAAACACAGAATTGATAAACAATCTAAGCCAATTATAATCACATTCACAATAGAAAATAAAAGGCAAAGATAAAGGGAAAAGAGATGCAAACACAAGGACAACACGCGATGTGTTATCGAAGAGGAAACTGAAGCCCTCGGCGTAAAACCTCTCCGTCGCCCTCTAAGCAGTCAATAATCCACTAGAAAATGTAGTTGGGATACATGAACAGTAATAGACCCTCTAAGCCTAATCTACCCAGGTACCTAAGCCCTTCAAACTTCTTGCTCCAACGAGGTTGCGCCGAATCTTTTTCTTTTCTAGCTTATCGGATTCCGCTACAAACCATAGCATTAACTAATAATCATTGATCCCTTCCAAACTGCTTCCTTTAACACTAAAAGAACCTTCTCATAGACGTGGGTATGGTGAGAAAAGGATTTAGTCAAGAACCTCTCAAGGATGTATCAATAGAGAGGAAGAGAGTAGAGGAATTTGAAGAGTTTCTAAGGTGAAGATTGTGGATGAGGCAATCTTGTTTTCTCTTGGGTTTCTCTCTCAAAATTCTTTCTGGAAGCTCTCTACATTTGTGGGAATGAGGGGTATTTATACTAGGGTGAGAATGGAATGTGAAACGTCAGTTTTTCCCAAACAAGGTGTTCTGGCGACTTGACCTCGCAATTGGGTTGAGTCGCGAGTTCAAGCCACGAGCTAACGGCCTGGCCAGCCTGAGACTTTTGTCCTGTAGTGCAACAGCTGGCGCGATTCTTCAGCTTCTGGCATGCTTGACACGTGTGCAACTTTTGGCGACTTGCAAGCCGCAAGCCACCCGCGAGATCCAGTCACGAGTCCCTGTTTCTTTGCACAATCTTAAGCATTTCTTCACACTCTCTCACTCACTACCTTTACAAGATTCTCACCTAAATACAGGGTTACTAAATGCTAAAATACAAGCAAATTTGGCACGGAATAAAGCCAACAAGATGGTTGATTAAATTCAATCTTACAATCTCCCCCTTTGGCTATTCCGTGACAAAATCCTAAAACAAACTCTAGACTTAACGTATGAGTTGGGAACAGTTGGAAAACTCACTCACACCTAACTTTAGAATCTGTGAAGCTCTTGAACCATAAAACCAAAACATCTCCTGAAACACAATAACACAATAATATCATTGTATGTAGAAAACTTGTAATGCATATGAAGTAAGCACAATGCGATCAAGCAAAATGGAATAAAGTAATAAACCATGGCTTGACCAAAACAAGCAATCACTATAAGATAGTGACCACAATGTTCATTCTCACTTAGAATGAATATCAGGACATTCAAGCTGATAAGCACAAAGCAAATCACTTGAATGACCAACACTCAACCAATGCACAATACATGAAGTATATGCATCTAGGAATAAAATCCTACAAGGGCACAAGAGTGAGAGTACTTAAGGAAAATGAAAGCTCGAAAATGTGTTGAAAACACAAGAGCTGTTTAGACCTCCCAATTAAAATTACGGCTCGATAGATTTTACACAACTTTAATACAAAGTGCGGAATAGTGTAAAAATGAGCGGATGAACAAGTAAGCTACTCTAATCCATAAACTAAGCAATACAGCAGTATAATGGAATTAAACAAGAGTAAGGAAGAAGGATGCAAACACGGAAAACACCGAGACGTGTTCTCGAAGAGGAAACCGAAGAACTCGGCGAAAAACCTCTCCGTCGCCCTCCAAGCGAAAATCGATTCACTAGACAATCAGTTGGGATACATGAGTTAGCAAGAGACCTTCCAAGCCTAATCTACCCGATGTACCTAAGCCCTCCAAGCTCTTACTCCAACAAGGCTTCTCGGAACCGTGTCTTGTCTAGCACCCCGGATCCCGTAACAAGCTCCATGTTGCATCTACCATTTCAAGCTTCTTCCAATGCTTCCCAGCAGCACCAAAACGTCACTCAACACTCTCAAAGGGTGTGGTAAGTGTTTGGGCTATCAACCTCTCAATGGTGTGGAAATGGAAAGGGAAGGGTTGAGGAGATATCACAAGCAAGTGTATAGAGAAAGGTGGGGATGACAATCTCTAATTCCCAATGTGTTTGGCTAGGGTTTTCTCTCTGAAGCATTCCTCAACTTTTGTGGGTAATGAGGGTATATATAGGATATGTGCAAAATGTGTGAGTCAGTCAGTACAGGCTGGCAGAACAGCTTGTCTCGCGGGTGTCTCGCAGGAAGGCCTTACCCGCGAGATACTCACGAGAGACAGCTGTCTCCACCTAGCCTGACTCTTCGCATTCCAGCACATGTAGGGCACATGATTCACTTTGCGGGAAGCTAGGTCGCGACATACCCGCGAGAATCCTTCAGCCTTCAAATTGCTTGAGTCTTCACACACTCTCTATCACACAACCCTTACAACAAATCCCACAACAAATACAGGGTATAAATGATTGATAATAATTACAATCAAATTTGGCATGGAATAAAAGCCAACAAAATACATAGTTGTAAATAACAACTTTACAGAAAATGCTTAACATTTAACTTGAAGTACAACACAACAAAGCATACATGCTGCATAAGCATGGTACAAACCATAAAAGCCTACAAATTATGCAAAGAAACAAATCCTAAAAGCTTACAAAAGCAACATGGGTACAAATCATAAACTAAGAACCTTAAAAACCTACAAAGGTAACATGTACAAATGGTAAAAAGTACTTCCCTTATCATATCACTCCCCCTATCATGAATCATAGGAGCTGTGATGCACTTGGAACATATATACCTGTAATCTAAAACATTTGCACAAAACACATTAGACCCTCAAGGTAAAGCAAGTTATAAAATGTAACAAGTAAATTGCGATAAAGTAAATATGATGTGAAACATGAGAGCAACTTGATCATACACCATACACCAAAACAAAATTTTCTTATTAACACAATGTCTTCTCCCTCTTGGTATATGCATCTCCCCTATGGAATATCTCTCCCCCTACAAATGTGCACGAGAAATAAAATTTCTCCCCCTAAGAATGTGCACAAGGGTCATATAGAGATGACAAAAACTCTTCGGTATACTCTCTAGAGTATACTCTCCCCCTTTTTGTCACGAATAGACAAAGGGTTAAGGAGAAACAAGGGCAAGAGATGAAGGTATGAATAATGATAATGATGCATGAGGGGTGCAAGATGAATGAGAAAATGAAGCTCAAACCTAAGACATGACATGCTAGGATGAAGAAACAATGTATGAACCAATGCATGACAAGGGTAGCAAGGTGTGTGCAAGAGGTGGCAAAGTGCAATGCATAAAAAATGCACATGTGGGGCAAGGTGTGTTAAATACACAACCAATGAACCAAACATGTTCCTAATGAGGAAACATGAGAAACTTCAAAGTTTGATACTCATTGGAGTCCAAACAAGCGAGAAAAAGCCTAGGAGGCATTTTATCAAACACCTAGCATGCACAATATGAACAACAATGTATGAACATCATGAAATCCACCCTTAATACATGCTCTTTTTGCCACAAGGGGCCAACATCCAAAGCAAATCATCAAAAGAAACCAATCCCATGCAAAAATTTGACAAAAATTAAGTTTTCCCAACCCTATGATGAAAATCCCAACCAAGAGCACAAAACTCTCCAAAACATAATTTAAGGATCAAAATCAACGAAAAGAGTATATAATTACCTTAGAGATGTTAATGGAAGAAAAACCATTCAAATTGATTGGGTTTTGATGTAAAAATAGTGAAAGAGGGGTTTAAGAGAAGACGAGAGAGGTTTAAAACAGGTTTCTCATAAAAAGCCCTTTAAAAAGCTGTTTTTGGGCATTTTGCGACTAGGCGAGTTGCAAAGTTCAGTCGCAAAAATTTTCGCGAGTCGCGAGTGAGTTGCCAAAGTTTCTGGATGAAACTTGCGATTGAGGTTGGCAACTGGCAAGTCGTCAGTGAGTCGCAAAAAATCTCTGACACCTGTTTTTCAACACAAAACATGTTTAAACATTGAAAAACAAAGTAAGTACTAAACATGAACACAAAGAGTGATAAAAATCACTTTCAAAAACATCTAAAATGATCAAAAATCTTTTTCGATTGATCCATATAAAGTTGAGCACACACACATCACATTTAAACAAGTACAATCGAACAAATGAATAAGGCATTCATTGAACTTTAGGCATGTGTGTTGTGTGTGTGTATCAAGTGTGGAATAGTCCATAGTCTAGAGTGAAATTTTAATGATTAATTCAATCAAGTCATACATAACTAGTACTAAGTCAAGTGGTCTATCTCAATTATAGAAATGAATATATATTACCTCCCACAAGAAAATGATTACATATCTTTGAAGCTTTTCATTTGGCTTCTTTACAATTCATATCATTTGATCTTTTTGAATCAATACATCTCATTTTAGAGATTGATGCCTAAAATTTTTGATATTTCAATTTGATGAACTAGCCTTTGGCTTTTTAGGGCATCATACATTTTATTTTGGTCGCTTTCCCATTTTCCTAGTCAAATACTAGTATGTGCAACAGGATTTTGCAGCTCAATATCTCTTTTCATTTGGTGAGTTCTTTAAGCAATAAAAAATAAAAGAGTGAGAAGATATATAGGCACAAGTCTACGCATGTATCAAAACCAACATGACTATTGACTAATCATTCATGACAAGCTTGAAGATCGATTTACAATAATCACACAAAGATGTCAAGATTTTTCCCACAAAGATATAAGTGCATAAAGAACAAGCTAAGCTCGTAAATGCACAAAGCCATTAGTACAAAGGTATAAGGCAAAACTCACATGTGATATGTGCTCAAACATATACGATCAAACTTTTTGAATTTATCACTTTTTATGTGGTTTTGGATTTTTACTCACACAAAACAAAGACAAAAAGGTAAGATCAAAAACAAAAACAAACCAATGCAAATAAAGAGATGCATGATGCACAAATGCATGACAATAAAACATCTAATGCATGAAGAGTCCTACAAAAATCGAAAGAATTAGATTGAGGACCAAAAGAGCAATAGCTCAACCATAGGAACCCTTCCTCATCCAAACGGAACGATTGTTTGGAATGAGTGTCTCAAGAGAAGTGAGACGAAGGTTGGAAGAATGAGAACCAGAGATGCACATAGTCAAGGAGTTAAGAGCATTAAATATTTTTTTTAACAACATTCTATTTTCACTTAAAACCGGTTTACTCTTTTTAGCATAACTTCCAAGAAGCTCAAGTTTTTCTTTTCTTTTACTTCTTTTAAGAGCATAAAACTTAGAGCAATGGGGTCTTAGATGACCAAAAGAACCACAATGGTGACAAACAATGTGTTTAGGTCCACTAGACTTTTTGAGAATGGATCTAGCAACATGGTTTTGTTCTCTCTTCAACTTATGACATTGAGGCCTTATATGACCAATCACACCACAGTGGTGGCAAGTTGGAACAAATTTAGATCCATCCAAAGCCTTAGATTAAGACATTTCTTTTACGTGAAGGAATGTATACCGATTTGTCCTTTGAAGTAGAGCACACAATAGGCACACAATCGGGTACCACAACATGATTGCAACAAATATTTTCATCATTTTTGACAATAGGTACAGCAATCAAACCCTTGGCATGCATCTTGAGAGATTCATTTTCATATTTTAGCTCATCAACAAGTTTGTTAGACAAAACAAGTTTAGCATCTAAGTCCATATTCAAACATTCAAACTCTTTCAGCTTTTGAAGAGAAATTTCAGCAAGTTTCTTATATTTTTCAACCAATTTGTTGGATTCTTTGCGCTTAGCAATCAAATCATCTTTTTTCACAAAATAACTTGCTAAGAATTCTTTTGAAACTTCTTAGCATTTTTCTTCAAGAGTTTAATGTTAGGAATATCAACAACATCCAAAGGTTCATGTGACATAGCATCACAGTCACGATGATTATAACTCATAGAGGCATTGTCACAAACACGTGGCATGTTACATTCATCACCAATCAAATCATACAAAGAGGCATACAAAGCATAATCCATGGCAAATGACACAAGGGGTCAAGGATCACACTTAGGTATTTAAACCATAACAAGTGTATTCGCTCTGATACCAATCGAAAGTTCAAAAAGCGTTGAAAACACTATGAACGTTTAGACCCCTAGTAACAAATTACCAATTCAAGCTTATTATCAAACAATTAATGTGCAGAACATGAACATAAGCCAAACACAGAATTGATAAACAATTTAAGCCAATTATGATCACATCCACAACAAAAAATAAAAGGCAAAGATAAAGGGAAGAGAGATGCAAATACAAGGATAACACGCGATGTGTTATCGAAGAGGAAACCGAAGCCCTCAGCGTAAAACCTCTCCGCCGCCTTCCAAGTAGTCAATAATCTACTAGAAAATGTAGTTGGGATACATGAACAACAATAGACCCTCCAAGCCTAATCTACCCAAGTACCTAAGCCCTCCAAGCTTCTTACTCCAATGAGGTTGCGCCAAACCTTTTTCTTTTCTAGCTTACCGGATTCCGCTACAAACCATAGCATTAACCAATAATCATTGATCCCTTCCAAACTGCTTCCCTTAGCACCAAAAGAACCTTCTCACAAACGTGGGTATGGTGAGAAAATGATTTGGTCAAAAACCTCTCAAGGATGTATCAATGGAGAGGAAGAGAGTAGAGGAATCTGAAGAGTTTTTTAAGGGAAGATTGTGGATGAGGAAATCTTGTTTTCTCTAGGGTTTCTCTCTCAAAATTCTCTTTGGAAGCTTTCTACATTTCGTGGGAATGAGGAGTATTTATACTAGGGTGAGAATGGAATGTGAAACGTTAGTTTTTCCCAAATAGGGTGTTCTGGCAACTTGAACTTGCGACTGGGTTGAGTCGCAAGTTCAAGCCGTGAGCTAACGGCCTAGTTAGCTTGGGACTTTTGTCCTATAGTGCAACAACTGGTGCGACTCTTCAGCTTCTGGCATGCCTGGCACGTGTGTAACTTCTGGCGACTTGCAAGTCGCGAGCAACCCGCGAGATCCAGTCGCGAGTCCTTGTTTCTTTGCACAATCTTAAGCATTTCTTCACACTCTCTCACTCACAACCCTTACAAGATTCCCATCTAAATACAGGGTTACTAAATGCTAAAATACAAGCAAATTTGGCACGGAATAAAGCCAACAAGATGGTTGATTAAATTCAACCTTACAATGTTTGTTTTACTTTCCAATCCAAACTACCATTTCTTTTTTTCTTTTAGTAATGCTAGTGATAGTGATTAAAGAATGGAATATGAGCATCCCTTTTTTTATTGGTGACAAGAAAATTTATTAGTCAGAATCTTTAAATTTCCACTGATAGAATTAGAACACAAAAACAAGAAAATCCGGAGATTATTGGCTTTGTGGGATTGAGGCTTTAATTTTTTTTTTAAATATATATATTTTAATGCAATCCTAAAGAGATCTAAAAACTTGTGGTTCTAGATTTTAATTATTGCTGGGCATTTTCTTTGTGTTTTTTGCGACTGAATAGAAAATCAATCGGTTTTCTTTCCCTCTTTAAAAGTGAAATTTTAATTGTTTGATTATAGTATTATTGTTTGTTTAATTTGCAGCAAAAAAGAAGAACGTCTAAGCAGATGGTATGTCAGATGAAGAAAGAGTTGTTCAGGCCATTCCTCAGAGAAAGGAATGGTTGATTTGAGTGATGCTTCTGATACTGATGTTAAGCCAAATGGTGGCTCTTTGAGATGTAGTCAAATGGATTCAGAGAAGGATGATTGTTGTAAGAATTGGGTGAATTAATTTGTTAACACAAGGTTAAAGAAGAGAGAGAGAAGATAATATGACACAAGGAATTTACGTGGTTCGGCAATATGCCTACGTCCATGGGAGGTGATAGAATAAATTTTTTCTATAACTGTGGAGATTACAACAGTGACTTGAAGACACTCTCACACAAACCCAAACCCCAAATACACCATTGGTTCTCTCACAAACAAATAGAAAACACCCTATTGTATTTAGGCAAATTGTAAGACACAACTTCCTAGCTCTAGTGCACTCACACAGAAGAAGTTATTTTGCTATCTCCCTAGCTCACCCTTGCATCTTCTCATT
Organism: Quercus aquifolioides; assembly: GCA_019022515.1. Taxonomy (NCBI): domain Eukaryota; kingdom Viridiplantae; phylum Streptophyta; class Magnoliopsida; order Fagales; family Fagaceae; genus Quercus; species Quercus aquifolioides. Next base: position 91,964,068 of record CM032328.1, on the reverse strand, counting down.
TGCTCCGCACATATTGTATTTATAGCCAAGGTTCAACCGAAACACCAACTCTTTCAGCACACTAGAGACTTCTATGGTTAAGGAAGTCAACAATAGTGGCTAGCAATTCATGAAACATCCAATGCATGAATGTTGTCTTTCTTCACGCAAGCTTTCATACAATGAATTGTATATCTTTGACTTTGTTAATCAAGTCATACTTTTCGGCTAGCTTGTATCTCCTTGCCCTTTTTAGACAATTCATAAATGCCATGGAGTCTTACATTTCGGCTACATCTCAGGAGTTCTTAGACCAAGATGAATGCAAGGCTTCTATCAACCAAGAAGTCAATAAATTCGGCCATGGCTTGACATGCAACATTTAATGCAACTTCTTTGCATTTCTTCACGTAAGAAATCATGCAATTTCTTGCAACTTCTAGATGGTTTGTTCTCTAATTGTCAAGCCACCAATTTTTAATTGTTTGATTATAGTATTATTGTTTGTTTAATTTGCAGAAAAAAAGAAGAACATCGAAGCAGATGGTACGTCCGATGAAGGAAGAGTTGTTCAGGCCATTCCTCAGAGAAAGGAATGGTTGATTTGAGTGATGCTTCTGATACTGATGTTAAGCCAAATGGTGGCTCTTTGAGATGTAGTCAAATGGATTCAGAGAAGGATGATGTTGGGCATGGTGAGAGATATGACGGTCAATCTAAGCTTACAACTGATATATGGGTCACTGAGACTGGTCTTGCTATGAATGCAGATAGAAATGAATCGGTTGGTGCAATGGGAAAGGAGCAAGGGGAACTAAATCCTGAAATTAGAACTACAAGTGGGTTGCTAAGATTGGGACAAATGTCTGATTGGAAAATGGGGGAGATAGGTGAGATGGAGGGGTTTCAAAGAAAAACAGGAAGTGATGTTGAAGGTGTGAGGTATTCAACTTCAAACTATCCTGATGAGGGCCCATCAAATTACAATGTGGACTCTTCTTATAATTATGGGGACCATTGACAAACCTTAATGATCCGGATGGGGCAAATAGGGTCAAGTATCTTCAGGAGTGCATTGTGTCGCTTGAAAACTTTTTTTCCAGATAGAGATTATGCTTAACATAAAAAGGCAGTATTACCGTGAAAACCCAAGTTATCAACCCACCACTATTTTGTATTGATCGGAGCCTCACAGAGGCATGAGGGACGTAGAGTGAGAAGACCCAGGGAGAGAATGAAATAAACCACCATAGCCGCCGCCCTTGCTCCAATCTCCAGACAACCAGTTTGAGAGTGGGAGAGAATATGAGAGAAGACGTGGATAGATGAGAGAGAGAGTGTCTGAATGGGTGTTGAGTGTTGAAGCAGAAAAATAATATAAAATATGAAAGTTTGGTTTGGCGTGAAAAGTAGGATTTTCTTTTTCAAAATAATCAAATCCTTCAAACAAGTTTTTAAACTATTTAGCAATCTAACAAATTGGGTCTGTTAGACTCGACTTTGCTCTTTGAAATCGCACTTGAAAATCAAGTGTCTCACACTCGAGTTTCATACTTGAATGTCTCACACTCAATTTCCATAGCAGAAACTAGCACAACAAAATCGAGTTCTATGCACACGATTTGTTAGATTGCTAAATAGTTTTAAAATCTTGCTAACTAATAAAATTGTTTAAGGGATTTGGTTATTTTGATAAAAGAATCTTGAAAAGTATCTCGCCACAAATGGCATAGGAATATGGAATTTTAGACCAATTTGGTGAGACTAATACCTGGTTTTTTTATTTTTATTTTTAACCTTTCGCTATATATTTACTGAAAAGTATTTTTAGCTATATCTTTATTACAAATCTTTGAAGATAAAGAATATTTAAAAAAAATTCATCAAAATCATTATTCCAAGTCTCAAAGTTCTACTGGAATCAAGTTTCAAAAACTTTGATCTATCAAAACTTCATCTGATACAAGCTTTGAAATCTCGAAGAACTTTCACCACAAATTTTTGAAGATCAAGAACATTTGAAGAGCACACGTAGAACACAAGGAACATGAAAAACAAGAAATCTCTAACAAGCACACAACTAAAGGGTCATCACAATTATGTTTCAAATCCCTTTTAATCCACTTTCCAATCTAACTGGAGGACATCGTGTTCGAGTCAAAACTACATCGATGCAAAACTTGAACTGAAGAGTTATCCAAGGAGATCAAATAAGATGATTTTTTCTATTCTATTATAATATAAATATAGAGAATTCCTACAAATACATCAATACAAAAATACATTTGTTAAACATTTTCAATTTAGGAAAAAATACCATTTTGGTCCCTACATTTTAGAGTCACGGTCAATTTGGTCCCTAAATTTTGATAGTAGTCAATTTGGTCCCCATTATTTTCAATTTGCAGTCAATTTAGTTGACCATTGACCCTAATTTGTCAGTTGAGGACTCATAGCAGATTCCAAATTTTTGGACTAAGACTTGGTTGCTGTTGTTGGAGTGGATTATGAAACTAACATTTTAGGATGACAATATCAGGAAAGAAGGGTCCTTTTGGCGGTTCAAAAATATTGCAGCAGTGCTATGTCATATTAGAGAGGAAAAGAGAAAATAAAAAGAACATGATGACATTACAGGAATTAGAGTTAAGGTTAGAAACTTCCCTTAGTCGTAGAATTGCACCAGACAATTCCCAAAGAGAGCTCTCTGTGGCTGCTAATTAAATTTTTTTTTTTTTCCTAATTCATAATTTTCTAATGTATTGTAAGGGTTATCTTCATATAATAGGCTTCAACTACTCTTTGTTGGTGGTTGCTTGGGTTTGCTGGGATGTGAGATTTGGAGGCTCAAATTTCATTTTACTGGGTTTGAATTTAATTTTTTGGGTTTTAAATTTGTTGGGTTTGTGTTCTTGTTCAAATATATAATGTGTTCATCTTTAATTTATCAATTTTATTTGGGTTTGTCAAGAATGTTGGCGTGAATTCTAATTCTGGGTTTCGGCTCTAAGGTTTTAATTTTCTGGGTTTTAAATTTTGTTTTCATGTTTAATTTCTTGTTCATGTTTAATTTGATGTGGATTTATAGTTTAATTTTGTATTCTTATTTTCCGGGTTTTTGATTTTTGGATTTTAATTTTGTGCTCTTATATCTGGGTTTGTGTTCTTGCTGTTCTTGTTCAAGACACACTGAGATTTCAATTAATGTGATTTTTAGTTTTTAATTCTTTTTTATTTTTTTATTTAGTTAAAATTAATAAATTAATTTTTTTAATTTAGATTCTGATGTGGCATTTTTTAATGCCAAATAACATTTATTATTATTATTTTAATGGCCACGTCAGCTTTTAGTATGCCAACAATGCACTCTGTTTTCCACCTGTGCAATTTTCGTCTCTGATGTAACGGCAGTGATAAAAAACAAGACACGTTTTCCAGGATAGGGACTAAAAGTGGTAGAAAAAAAAGTTAGGGACCAAAGTGGAATCACGTGAAAATGTGGTTTTCACCTTAAAAAAAAGGTTATTCCTAATGTACAAAGCTCCCACTTTTGCAGGGTTTGGGATGGCTACCCCACAATTTTTTGGAGAGGCTTATTCCTGGACTTGAACCCATGACCTGTTGCTTTTGGTGGAAGGCACTAGCCATCACACCAAGGCTCTTGGTTCTAATATGAGTTGCACCTCATTATTATTTATTTATTTATTTTTTTGGGGGGGGGGGATGTTAGAGCAGTTGAGGTTTTGGATAGTTTTTTTTTTTTCTTTAAAAAGTTGATTATACAGAAAGTTTATTTTCTTTCATGTGAGTTTTGTTGTAGAAAAGCTTAATTGTATGGCAGATTTTTGGCTGAGCGTTGTTTCTTTTCTTGCCTCCCTGTAACAAGCTTCTTTCTGATTTGCAGGTAGAAGTACTTTCCAAGTTAATTGAAGAATTGACCACTTTGCGGAATTTGGTAAGAGATTAAGAATTCTTATCCCTATGCTTATGGTCAAGCTTTAACACCTTTAATTTGGCCTGTAGTTACTTTTAACGAAGGTTCTATTTGCTTTGTTGCCTATAATAATTAACTAGCCATGAACCCGCGCATTGCATGTGATAATTATTTTTATGGTGGTTTTATTAATTTTTTTTTTTACAATTTAAACTAATATAATAATGAGTAATGTATTTCATAATTATATTTTTATTTATTATAGGAACAATCATAAATGTAATATAGGAACAATCCAAAACACCAAAAAAACGTGAACTAAAAAAAAATAATAAAACTTAACAATGATTAATTGAACCAATATTAGGATAAAAGTTTGTTTTTGATAATCTATTAAGGTTATTTTCTTTGTAGAAATTATAATTTCGGCCACCCAAAACATATTATCGAATAAAATATTATTAGCAAAATCTAATAATTAAATTTCTATACATGCATTGTTATAAAATAATAATAATTAAAATAAAATTGCAAAAGTTAAAATTTGTCACCCATCCGATTATTTTCGTTTGGCTAACTATTGTTTTTTTTTTTTAAATAAATGGCATTATAGAGTACTTCTAATACAACTATTGAAAGTACTTTGTCCACCACAAAGGATTAGAAAATAAACAAAAATTAGTAAAGTCTCATAATTTAACATCTAAATTGAGGATTATAAAAAATCATGCTATGTAATAGAATAAATACTAAATTATCCAAATCATGCTATGTAATAGAATAATATTATATTTTCATATGCTATATTTAATTCTTTAGAACACAATAGGATAACATTTAACAATCAGAGAGAATAAAAAATAAAATAAAAACAACAACAATTTTAAAAAACAAAACTAAATCGCATTAACTGAAAATAGAGTTTTAAAGAATATAAAAAATTATCAACTTAAAGTAGAGATGCAAGAAAAATAAAAATAAAAAATCCACCAAAAAATTTAGAGAGAGAGAGAGAGAGGGAACCTTTTTTTTTTTTTTTTTTGTGTGAGGAAAAACTATGCATAGAATAGAAGAAATAGTGACAAATTTATAGTAAGAGGATGTGAATAAGAAGAGACAAAAATAAAGGAAGATGAAGGGAAAGAGGAAGAATGATTTTAATATAGAGGGTAGTGGGGAGATAAAAATGTAAGGAAGGGAGAAAAATTGAAAAAGTAGTGGGAGATGAAATGGTAAGGGAGAGAGAAAGGTTGGAGAAGCGTAAATATTAAAAAAAAATAAATGTTAAAAACAAATATAGGAAAATTGAAAATAAAAAAAAAAAAAAAAAAAACCCTAAAGCTTGAAAGGCTTCAACGTTGTTGTTTTTTTTTTTTTTTTTTTTTAAAGTTGAAAAGGCTCAAAACCCTAAAGCTGAATTGAAAAGGCTTTGGGTTGGGCTTGATAGTGGAAGTAAATAAATAAGTAGTGGGCTGCATTTATAGTGTTGAAAATTGTAAAAACCATTTTAAGATTATAGGACAAATTATATTTTAAAAAGAAAAAGAAAAAAAGAATGACGTGGCAGCCGATCGATGTGGCGCAACGTGAGAGTAACAGCAGCATTAAACGCTATGCTTCAGCTTTTAGTAATATATAGATATAGATGAGTAATGCCCAAGTTGTGGAGTGGTAGCTTGACCTGAATTAACTTTAGTTTTCTACTCTACTAGGCGACCTTCCAGCATCTGTTTGATAATGTTCTTCAAGTAGAAGTTATATGGTTGCAAAATCTCCAAGTAGCTTTTTTCTAATGTTTATTTTTATAATGGCCTATTGTTCCTTGGTTAAAAATTCAAATTGGTGAAGAACATGTTGATTATGCTGTGGTTAGAAAATGTAAGGTGGCATGGCATAGCTTTTAGTATGTAGTAACTTTTTATCCGTTTTTAAAATGCTAGAGATTTGTACTAAGAGGAAACTTTACTTTCAGTTGGAAGATATAAAGAATGCTCATGGTGATGCACTTGGGAAGATTAATATGGTGGTGAGCTCCCCAAGAAAGAGGTTCCCGAAGATCCAATAGAAATTGAGCGAAGACAGAAAGTAAAAGAAGCCATGCTTCATGCATGGAGTTCATACGAGCAGTGTGCGTGGGGCCAAGATGAACTTCAGCAGATGAAGCTTTTCATTTTTCCTTTCTTTCCTTGAGCTATGCTTTACTGTTTTTCCTGATCTTCAATGGGTAATCTGTGTCTGAAGTTTATCCTATCAGCACCTGGTCAGTGTAGTGTATAAAACATATGTTTTTAGGCTCTTAAATCAATAAAGTATCTGTCAAGAATAAGATTCAGAATCAATCAAGTACTAGCGTCCAACTTGAATCACCATCATACCTGTGAATGTACTATTTGCTTCCTACTGAGTTAGTCTTCATATCATTCCTAATACACCATATTTATTTTCCTATTCTTGCTCAACAATCCTTTTTTTTTTTTTTTTTTGGGGGGGGGGGGGGGGGGGGAGAGAGGATAAAATGGAGCATTGTGACCTGAGGGAACCGCAGTGATTCACAGATTAGAGATACCTTGAAGGCTGAAAGTGCGAGTTTGGTGGAATTCTTTTGACTTTCCCTACTATTTACGTGTCATTTTATTTTCTGCTTTATGCGCTCAACATTAACAACCATTTTATCATTTTGTTACCAGCCACAGTCAAAGAATGGTGTCAATAGCTGTTAGGTTCTAAAGACTTAGGATTTAATGTATTTAGAACTCTAATATGTATTGTTGGCAAACCATGATCAAAATAGGTTGTTTAGTCTTGTTTAGACTTGCTCAAAGTTGTAACATTTATGTAAAGTTGGAACAAGCTGATGCAGGAATTAATAGTGCTTCTCGGCCTGGTTTAATCGATCGAAACTTAGGCTCGATCAATCGAAAATCGGGTCAAATGCATTTTTTCTGCAGAATTCCAACACAACCCTAACTCCTAAAACGTTTAGAGTTTTATGTTTTTGCTCTAGGTATATAAGGAAAACCCTAGTCATGTTTTAGTTGTTGCTCATATTGCTATTTTGTGTAAATCTCTTGTGAGATTTAGAGAAACTTTCCTTTACACAAAATTTAGGGTTTTCAAGGAGGAGATGTTATCTACACCTTGATGATCAACTTAGTTGCTGCTATTGAAACTTAAAGATACATAAGCGGGTGTGCTTGTATTTTCTGGAGAATCCAAGAAAGAAGGAGTCCGTAGTCTCGGAGCTTACACGAGGTCGTGTCAGTAAGTTCTATTGATGGGTAGCAATAAGAAGTCGAGCGTGGGGGCTTGTAAGTCTTATTGTATGAATTTCAATTCTTTCAAGATAGTGAATTTAAGTTTACCTTGAGGATAACTAGGTTAAATCCTCCCCAAATTTTTAACGTGTGGTTTCCTGGGTCACCATATCATCGTGTTATTTATATTTCCACTGCTATATACTTGATATGATTGTTTGATTGTGATAACCTAGATTTACATAATTTGACTAAGTTAATTACTTAGTTAATTAACTAGGTTAATCCGGTTGTGTTAAGGGGTCTAAAAACTATACAATAGCTTTGGTGGTCTTAGAGCAACTCTAATAGACTCACTTGATACATTGTATATCATGGGTCTTAGAGGAGCAGTTCCAGAAAGCAAGGGAGTAAGTTTAACCTTCAATTTTTGTTATTCTCATGGACTCTAGTTTACATTCCTATTATATCATACTCCATTTTTCTTGGCAGGTGGATTGCAAATTCATTGGATTTTAACAAGGATTATGAGGCTAGCGTTTTTGAGACAACCATAAGGTTGCGTTATAAGGTTTATGTAGTTGAACATAAAAATTCTGTTTTCCTGTTGACATGAAAAGTTATGGGGCTATATTACTTTTTGTGGTTTTAAAAGCAACTTAGGGTGAGAGTCAGCTATATTGCATCTGCTGAATCGTGTCTATTTTCCTGGAATTCAGAGTTGTTGGTGGACTACTTAGTGCATATGATCTTTCAAATGACCAAGTTTTTCCTCGACAAGGCTAAGGATATTGCTGATAGATCACTTCCTGCATGGGATACACCTTCTGGGATCCCTTATAACATAATTAACCTGGCACATGGAAGGCAACACAACCCTGGATGGACGGGGGTTGGTAGTTATTTTTCTTCATGTAGGCCATACCATGAGTTGGTCTCAGACTCAGGACAGGTTTATCTCCCAACCTCTCAAACTGAGGTCACTTGTGAAGCTAGGCGATTACCTTCGGACCTAATTGTAATTGCCAGCTTCAGGGAATGTTTTTTTCTGAATCTACTGCTTTAATAATTTTTTAAGTATTAAAAATTTGTTTAGCTGTCGCTTTATCATCATATGATGGTTATTTAGGGCTTGTTTAGATTATATTATTTAAAGCTTTACTTTTTCTAGGTACAAATTCACTTTTTCTCAACTTATTTTTTAAGCCCAAAAAGCCAATGAAAATAAGCTCTCCCAAATGAGCACACTGATTGATGAATTGTATAATCTTTGGCTCTTCCCTTGGACAATATCTAAAGTATCTACCTAAGTTTAAGTCTGAATTTTTCATGTGCATAAATAATCTATCAAACATGTTGAAGTAGTGTCTTGTAATTGGTTAAATTATTTTTATATATTTGATGATATAATTTTCTTGTTCCTAGGGGGAAAGTATCCTTGCAGATTATGGCACAGAGCAGCTGGAGTTTATTGCTCTATGACAGGAGACCCAAAGTATCAGCAGAAGGTAGTTGATCATGTTTATATGCACATGATTTTCATTTTTTTTTTTTTTTGGGGGGGGGGGTGGGGTTGGTGACGTGCGTGTGTTGGAATGTAGTGTTTCCTTTTTTATTGGACTTTGGCCCCCAGGAGTAAAGGGTGGGGTTTGCGTAGGTCCAAGTCTTACAAAACCAAAGATATTGTTTTATGTCCAGTTTCTATTTGTATTAAAGGTCCAAGTCTTGTGAAAATTTTCAATCATAAAGTTCCTTTGTAGGCACAAAGAGCCTGACTTGTATGCAAAGCATATTCATTTAAGGAGCTATTCTAGGGGTTGCACACTTCCAAGTTCCAATATGGTTCTGATAAAGGAACTTTTCTAGGCATTGATATGCTGACAGTGAATTGAATGGCTTGCATATTTTCAGGTGGATAATGTTATAGCACAGATTAATAAAACTTTTCCTGATGATGGCTTGCTTCCTATCTATATTAGTCCACAAAGAGGAACATCACAATACCATAACCTTTGGTGCTATGGGTGACAGGTATTCATCATATTGAAATTTTGATGCGATTTATACTACCTTTTGTGAGTTTCAGATTTCATTTTTACTTAAGTCTAGGTCCCCTAAACGATTACCTTATGTTTGTTACCTCTGTTATGTTGTGGTTAACGCAAAAAAATTGATTGCAGCTTTTATGAATACTTGCTCAAAGTTTGGATACAGGGGAATAAGACTCCTGCTGTGAAGCTTTATAGGTGAGAAGTCTTTGCCATTTCATATATCTATAAGACTGCATTTTAATCACCCTAACTAACTAAATACCTTCTGGTTTTTTTTTTTTTTTGTCAAATCATCTTGATTCAAAAGCTAAGAAAATCATATTTGCTTCAAAAAATAAGACTTTTCATGGTTATAGTAGGCTTAGTAGCAGAAAGAAACTGTCATTTTTACTTGGATTCAAAGGAAAATAATTTTCTTTTATATTTGACATGATTTTTATTTAATATGGTATGCAACTTATATTTGTCTTTCTGTTTTTCAAAAAATTTAGATTAAGCTGAATATCCAGTTTAATATCATCAGCATTCTTCCCCTTGAATTTCATCTTGATGTTAATAATTCTTGTGGAATCTTGGAAGCAGAGAAATGTGGGAGAAATCAATGAAAGGTCTATTAAGCTTGATTAGGAGAACAACACCATCATCTTTTACATATATCTGTGAGAAGAATGGGGATTCTCTGTCAGACAAGGTAAATTTATGTGTACAGTAATATCACATTAGTGATTTATTATTTGATGTTTAATTTTTTTTTCTCCCTTTTATCTAATTTATGTGCAGATGGATGAATTAGCCTGCTTTGCTCCAGGAATGTTGGCTTTAGGATCATCTGGTTATGGTCCTGATGGCTCGCAAAAATTCTTGTCACTTGCAGAAGAGGTATTCTTAATTGCTCAAAACTTTTGAATCATTTGTGATTGATCAAGGCCTTTTTCCCCCTCAAAATTTAACATCAATTATGGCCTGTTTATCATTTTTGGGAGAACTATAGTCAGGGAAATTGTGGAAGAAGAGAATCGATTGTGTTATGCCCTCAAATTGGAATTAAAGGCAGTCAAAAGCAAAATGTTAACAAATGAGCTTTGTCAAGTTCACACGAACAAACTCTAACACCTATAGCATATAGGCATGCCCAATAAGACTCAAACCACATGCAGACTGTGTAGGCTTTGGGAGCATGTTGAAAACCATTAATCCCAAGAGCTTAAGCTATTAAGAAATTGACCTACAATGTGTGTCAAGCTCACATGCAAAGGCAGAAAATCTTAACAGTATTTTTTTGTATGTGTATGTGCATGCATGTGTTAAGCTCACATGCATGCAGAAAATCTCAAATTTATGTATATGTATTATTGTATTGCATTTCTGGTCTCTAAAATATGGGTTTTTGTTTGATTTGCTCACTCAAATTTAAAAGCTTGAATTCACTAACTTAAATTTGTGAAGGGAACAATATTGGTCCTCCATTTATTTTCAGTCCATCTTGTTGCTTGGTGGCTAATGGCATGCTGAGTCAGCATTATTTTATCTCATGTGCTAATTCATTTAGTTGTGGCTGTCCAAAGCATCCTGGGACCCAACCAAATTGACATCTCACTTCCTTTCTATTTTTTCTTCTCATCACTCTTCATCTCTAGATGCTGGTTGATGGCATGAAAAGGAAATCCGGAGGTTTTGGCTTAAATGACATAGACTGGGTTTTGGAGCTTTTGGTTATAGGTTTGCTGGGTTTGTGATTGGGTGTTGCCATGGGATTATGGGAATGTTAGGTTCATGGGTCAGCTTTGGGTTGTGGAAATTGAGAGGGAGATTACTGATAGTGGAGGTCAGTGGTAAGGGGATGAAACTAGGGGGGTTTATTTGTTTTGGTTGGGTTCATCCACAGCGTGAATCGGAGGAAGACGAAGTGGTGTCATGTGCTGAGTTTTGTAATTTTTGATAGCAAAAGTTCTTTGATGGAGGGAAATCATGCTGATGTGGTAGCTTGGTGGTGGCTTCCAATAAGTGATGGTTTTTTCCCGGTTTTGAGAGAATGTGTATGACTGGACCAGTATAGATGCTGGTTGATGGTTGAACCGGCTGGTCCAGTCCAGTTTTTAGAACAATCCTTATAAGTGATTCTCTGCCATTAAAACCATATTGTCTATCAGACATTTTACTCCAAATTCAAATTTACAAGAAGATATTGAACAGCTGACTATACATTAATGGAACTTTCATCTACAATAAAAATCTCTTCCATATCATGATCTGGTTTTCTGATATTGCTATATATCTCAGATATTTTGCACTTCTCAGTTGTGGAAATGTAGCAAAAGTCCTACTGTCTTTTCATTCTTTTGATCAGTGATCAAGAAATCTTCTATGACTTTTGCATATTTCCACTTCAACTCATTCTTTTAGTTTTGTACTTTATTTATTTGTTGAGGACATATTCAGTCATTTGTTTCCCTGCTTTGAGCCTTTGGTCAAGAAGCTTCAGCATGGCTTTTAATCTAATACTTGTTTGGAGATTCCATGAATCTAGAGCGCTCATGTGCTTTGATAAAGGGGCAAGAGATCAAGATGAGATACAATATAGTATTTTTAATTTCTTATCCTTTTTTGGGGGAGGGGAGGGGGATGGTTGGTATTTCCTTGCACCATTGATCCCATTCATTCCACTATGTCATGCCTTGTACAGTTATCACTCTTTTGGCAGTTGACTAGATTCTATTATTTCTTCTTTTGCAGCTTGCTTGGACCTGCTACAACTTCTATCAGTCAACACCAACAAAATTGGCTGGGGAGAATTATTTCTTTCATTCTGGGCAGGTGAGTTATCCCTATTCTTGTGATATACAATGTTTTTGTGTGTGTGTGTGTGTGTGTATGTCTTACACTACATCCATAAATACCTGTTTTAGGACATGACTCTGGGCACATCAAGGAACATTTTGAGACCCGAGACAGTTGAGTCACTCTTTTACCTCTGGCGTTTAACTGGCAACAAGACATACCAAGAGTGGGGTTGGAATATATTTCAAGCATTTGAAAAGAATTCCCGCATAGAGTCTGGATATGTTGGATTGAAAGATGTAAGCTCTCCTCAAATTCACAGCTCAACATTTGCATTTGTGCTCAAGTTTTCTTATTCATTCCTTTCAGATTATTTTTTGATGAAAGCTTAGAAGTATTATCTTGGTCATTCTTTTGTTAAAGGGTCTAAGTTTACTATGGAATATTTTTTTCTGACCAATGAATAAAGGGTCTTTGTTCAGTTCTTTCTAATATTGTCTCATAGATTCTTTGATATGTTGAAAACTATGGTGTTATTCTCAGGACGTATGTTCTTTGATTGTGTTCTTGATTACCAGCCCCCTGGAAAGAGCTTATAACATTTGCATATAGAAGCACTGCTTGCAGTCTGTCACTTGTTAAAAAAAGAAAAAGAAAAATGCAGTTCATGGTGGCAAATTACCATTGACATAAACTTGGTGGAATCATTTGATCATTGTGTCAGCGCTTGGTTGATAGTGAGCTGGAGAACTTGGAACTGTTTAATTTAATCTTATGTTCCTTTTTGATGATTTCTGTTCCTGAATTTTAATGGACTCACATAGATTACTCACAATATAGTGGACCATATCAATGCACCACTCTTACTTTGTGGTTGAGTTTAAGATAGTACTAGGTTATTACTGTTTTCTGGACCTAATGGACTTGAGACTTCTTGAGTTGACAGAAGTATAATTTTTTTAAAAAAAATACTAAATACTGTTACCTCCAAAAAAAAAGAGGGCATGTCATTTTCTCATGGGATATTTGATGAGTATGTAATTTTGATCACTTTGCATAATGTAGTTTTAAGACCTTGGTTTGTGATGCCTTTCTTTTCCTTTTTTCCTAATTGATGTTTTAGCCACAATTTAGGCTGCCAATTAATTTTTAGTTGATGCTTTGTTGATTTCTTCAAACTAAATCTTTCCAAAAAGTAAAGTTTACTGCTACTGCTGGAAAATTTGAAGTGTTCTGTAAGAAGCGTACATAATTTTCTATAAATGCTTTGACGAGGATGTTATGATAACTATATGGCTGCTCGTTTACCATTGGCTGTTGTTCTTCTCAGGTTAATACCGGTGTCAAGGACAATATGATGCAAAGCTTCTTTCTTGCAGAAACTCTCAAATATCTGTATCTCCTTTTCTCACCCCCATCAGTCATCTCATTAGATGAATGGGATTTCAACACTGAAGCTCACCCTCTGAAAATTGTGGCCCGGAATGATGCTGGAATTGTTGGAAAATCAGATGGGAATAATATACTAATGACTAGATTTCGTGGCAGGAAAGAAGGTCGATCAGGCTAATTATTAGGAATCATTAATAGTTTATTATTTTCGGTTGAACCGTTTCTGTAATTTCAGGCTCAAGGAGGTGAAAGAGCCAAAGGGTTCGATGTCAGCTATTCCTATTAGGGTATAATGCAGCTCAAAAAATTTCACGTGTAGGTTGAACTTGTACTCTACAGTAAAAATATGCGGGTGCCCTTCTTTTACAATGATGGATTTGTAACATAGGAAATAGGTCATTCTCTACAGTTACAGTACTATTATCTGTTGTAGGAAAAGGGGTTTTTGCCCTAAAAGCCTTTTTGATGGATAGCCATTTGTTATTTTAAGATATTTGGTCTTTTTTTACCCTTTACATTTGGGAATCATTGTTGAATTTTAAGTTGCTCAGTGTTAATTACTCCGAGTTCAATAGCATTTTGTTAATCTCCGAGCATATCCTAGGTGGCAAAAATAGCTGTGTCGTATAAGGGGATTGAGGTAGCTTTAGAGTTCTTTTATTTCCCTAAAACTCATAGAAATCGATTCTAGACAATTAAATTGATCCAGTGACTATTGGAACAACGAGTTTTTTAAACTCAAAAGCAAATTGAAGGAGACTCAAAATCCAAACAAAGGATCCATGGCTTTGATACTTGTTTGTTGAAATAGCAAAAGCTATGATACCAATTCGTTGTTAGTATAGCTAATTATGGTGGGATTGTACGAAATAGAAAGAAAAAAAAAATCACATAATCACAGAAGAAACACAGATTTAGGCGGTTTAGTCTTAAGCCTACGTTCTTGGATGGAATTGAGGAGAGATTCTCACTAATAATATAAGATTATGAAGGTGATACAATGGCTCTTTCCACAAAAGCATATGGCGGTGAGGTAACTCATATTTCTCCCAAGAAAGTTGTAACGTGTTGAACTCTCTTGATGGCAATAAAGTATCAAGCTTAATTGTTGCATGTAACATTCCTCTTATATGTAGATAACGTTAGAAGGATGTTACATCAAAGGTTACACTAAATGATAATCCTTGCTAAGTTGTGGTATCGAGTGAAGACCCCAAATATATATAATATCACAAAGATTTGTGGGATTCACCTCTATGTGAGGAGGCAATATCTTGTGCAATGGTGGTATGCAATCAATGTCTCATAATATGTGGAGTCTTGTAGGTGTGTTCCCACCAATTGTGAGACATCGGCAGCATGCAATCAATATATGAGATAATAAATTCAATGTGAGAGAAATGTTACATGCAATGGTTACATAAAATGGTAAGTCATTACCAGGCCGTGCAATTGTGTGAAAGACCCCAAGTATATATAATATACCAAAGGTGATAGCCAAGTCTGACGGCACTGAGATTGTTGCCGCTTAACAACAATAAACAGAAATAGAAATCAAATACAAAGTCGGATAGGAGTGAGAGTGCCCAACTTTCTAGGGGTGTGATTCTATGTGACACAACTCGTGCAAAACTAGAACCTTATTCAAGCCATATCTCAACATTTTAAAAAGAAAAAATCAAATGCATCTTTACCTTTTGAAAATAATGCAAACGATTATATATAATTTCTCTTGCAATCTGGATTTCCTTTTGGGAAACATTTTCATCTCCTCTAGCCCAATTTCTGTGGTTAGCTTAATAATTTGAGGTAAATAAACAAGGTTACATTTGGGTATCATTGTTGAATTTTAAGTTGCTAATTGTTATTTACTCTGAGTTTGATGCATTTTTGTTAGTCTCTAAGCATTTTGCTATAGTTCTCTCTTATTTCCCAAAAAGGGCCCTCTCAAAAAAGCACATGAGACTGGGAAAAATTTGAATTTTTCTAAAGAAATGTCATGTCTTGAACTTTCTCAATCATGAGATAATATCATGCGTAATAGTTGAATGTAATATCCCACTCATATGGAGGTGGTGTGAGAGAGAGATATTGCTACAATGTTACACAAAATAATAAATTGTTGCTAGTTTTATGGTTACACAAAGTAAATATGTCAAGAACACATGCTAGCTATCGACCTTGAACTGTTGTCACAGTAACATTGTTAATAGAGAATATACTTTTTCTGTGTTGAGAAGACTTTGTATCTAAGGCAATCAACCTTTCAGTGAATGCTGGTTTCTTTGGACGAGGCATATCAACAATCTCACTTTTAAGCATGGAAACAACAACTGATACAGTCGGCCTATCTTTAGCAAATTCTTGAACACACAATAGCCCAACCTGTATGCATCTCAAAATCTCCATTTCAAAGAAGGGTTCAGATATCATCGGGTCTATTAATGCTACAGTGTTGTCTGAATTCCACAATTTCCATGCCTGGAGAAATGAAAACATGATTGAAATTGTTAGCACCAATACCAAAACTTTAAAGAACAAAAAGCAATGGAGGCTTTCAAAAAATGAGGCAAAGAGATGACTTACAAGTCCTAAAAGGCTTAGGAACTCCTCATCATTATAAAAGCCCGTGTTTCTTCTTCCACTAACTATCTCTAGTAATAACACTCCAAAACTGAAGACATCTGATTTCTCTGAAAATTGCCCTTCTATTACATATTCAGGGGACATATAGCCACTGAATTTCAAAAATAAAACACATCCAAATCTTGTCATCAAAAATATTTGTATTACTAACAAATTGAATTAGGCAAACCAATGGTACTTACTAAGTTCCGACGACCCTTCTAGTATTTGCTTGGTCTTCATTGCCTCGAAAAATCCTAGCTGTACCAAAATCTGATATTTTTGGATTTAGCTCTTTATCCAACAAGATGTTACTTGCCTTTAGATCTCTATGAATAATTCTTAATCTTGAATCCCGATGAAGGTAGAGCAAACCTCGACCAATTCCTTCAATAATGTTAAAGCGCTTTCTCCAATCTAGCAGTTCATATTTGCATGGATCTAATGAATTTTATCAAAAGAAAGTGAGGATTAATCTTACAAGGTAAATGAACATGAAGTCAGCAAAAGAAGTTCATATGGTGAAAGTAATTAGAAAGCTATGTTTCAAGTGAAATACCACAACAAAGTCATAGCATACTGACAATATTCCTATGAACATAGAAAATGTGTAAAATTTTTTTGTATTAAGAAAGAATATCAAAATTAACTAACCAAAGAGAAATGCATCCAAACTTTTGTTTGGCATGTATTCGTAGATCAACATCCTCTCTTCTTGTTCGACACAGCAGCCAAGGACTCTAACAAGATTCCGATGTTGGAGTTTAGTAATTACCACTGCCTCATTCATAAATTCTTCGAACCCTTGTGCAGAGGTTTTGGAAAGTCTTTTTACTGCAATTTCTTGTCCATCTGACAGTTTTCCCTATAAACAAAACTCAAATCATTAACTATATATTCATAGTATTTGATAATAAAACTTTAGAAGAGCAACCATTACCTTGTATACAGAACCAAATCCACCTTGACCAAGCTTGTTAGATAGATGGAAGTTGTTCGTTGCACTCGCCAGCTTCTCAAAATTGAATAGTGGTAGTTCCTGGACTTTACCTTGGTTCAGGTTGTCACTAGGAAAAATTTTATGTGCTTCCCCTCTGTTGAACAATAAGATCTCCTTTTCTTTCTTTTTCCTTGCTGATTTCCACTACAGTTGTGAGTAATCTCCAACATATAGCAAAATTTCCAAGTCCATTGTGTTATTTAGTCAGAGTGTTACCTTTATGTTTAGACATCCACCTCCACAATAAGTAAGTGCAGATTGAAATCGAAACCGTTCCTATGATCACAGTGATTGTGACAATTTTTTTCATGTCTAGCTTTGTAACTGTAAATCAGAAAAAACTTGTTACACTAATTCAAACAAAATAGTTAACTAAATATGTTTTCTTTTCCTCTCTTTTTTGGTCCAATAGATTGTATTTTACGAGGATTTCATTAGCTTGGGGAGTGGAGGTGTTATGGGGGTTGGGTTGAAGTGGAAAGATAAAAAAAACTCACCAAGATCTGAATAGGCAAGACGAATGTAAAGATCAACTCCGGCGCTAGAGAATTTCTGTGCGTCAATTAAGCTTCCAGTCCATGACATACAACCAATGTCAGTATCATATGCATAAGCTATACAAGAACAATTCTCTAAACACTGCTGTCTGCAATCAGCTTCCAAAGCTTGTGACCAATCTGCAAAGTCTGGCACTTTCATCATATTCAGTTTCAAAAATCCATCCATTTTGCTGCCTTCATTGCCAGTGTTCACCCTCTCACACTGCAACTGTGTCCTCCTAACGCATCCACTTGTCCAATTTCCTTTATTCCAATCTTTTGTGTTCTTTGGCTCAAAACCCTGTAAACAGCTGCAAATTGGTGTATTCTGAGAATTACAACTTCCAAATGCCCCACAATTACCATAAAAATCACACTCAGACTTCAAACCTAACGAGACCTCCCAATCCTCCTTCTCATAATCCCAAGATCTTTGCTCTAAATTTCCATGCGTATTGAGTGCAAAATGTAACAAAGAAACATTCACATAAGAAAAACTCAAGGAAAATGTTCCTTCATGATCATAAATAAGACTAAATCCGTTCAGAAATTCATAACCCATAGTTGGTACTCCAATGAAGACCCGATTGTTCCATGGACCACTGCGCCAATATGGGCTACCATATTTCCAAATGAAAACTTGAGGAAGATTAAGAGGTTGAATATTGGCAGAGAAGCTTCCAATGGATGGATCAGAAGGGCTTTGCCATGATGTCCCTTGCACTTTGTTACCTGTTCTTATGTTAGTACTAATTTTCATGTTGGGCAAGAATGTATCACAAGGAAGTTGGAAACTCTCCCATATGATTGTCCCTGTAGTTTTATCTTGCAGTACAAGGTTCCCCGAATCCATAAGCTGGGCACTTGAATTGGCAACAGAATTTGTAACATTTGATGACCAAAGAATCTCTTTTTTTCCATCTAGTACTACAAGATTGCCATCCTTAGATATAGTAAGAACCCCAGAAGAATCATTGAGTGTTGTTTCTCTGTTAGCTACCCATACGACAGTGAATACAGAAATGTTGCTATACCATATTCCAATGTAGCGATTGGTAGAATTTACAGGGCTGAAGAATCCCAGTTTGAAAGCACTCCCATTGGAGACTATGTTGCCAGGGTCTTTGATGGATTGAGAAGATGTGATGGTGTCTATAGCAACACCAAGGTTTAAACAAAAGCAACAAAGGACAAACAACAAGTTTCTCTTGCTAAGAAGCCTCATAACTTAATCAGACTTCAACCTACTAAGGGTGTGAGAATGCAGGACAGTGGAGCCTTGTTCTTCTATTGGTAGTTTTCTGTTAGGCTATCCAATCCAAGTACTTTTACTTTCAAAAGTCTTACTTAATGCTAAGGGGGACAAATATAAAAACACCTTTCAAAAGTCTCACTTCTTAGAATATTAAAAATCAAAGGGGTTTGTTACGTGCGGTAGAATAACAAGGTTTATCTGTCGTTGCAAGTGTAGAAGTTGCTATAACTGTAGAATATACTGCGGATCAGAAATAGAATTGGTCAAGTACCTGTTTGGATTGGGCGTCTACGTTGTGCGTCCGCGTTTTTAGCTTTTTTTTTTTTTTTTTTTTCCAAGCCGCAACTTTTGACCATTCTTCCGTGAATAGTGCTCCCGTGTACTGTTCATGGGACCCACAAACTTCACTTTTCAACAACTTTTTCATTAAAAATGGATCCCACGGCACTATTCACAAATTTAAAAATTATTTTGCTACAGTGTTTTCAGTTTTCAGTTTTCAGTTTCAGCAAAATAAGTTCTATCCAAACGGACCTTTAATAATGTGGTAACTTTTAGAGCAAGTCTATGGGTCCAATATGTTTGGAAAAATTCTATATAACTGTGAATAAATTTCAGCAAGCACAGCGGAAGCACAATCATATAAGAGCACAAAGATTTATGTAGAAACTCTTTCTCCTTGAAGGGAAAAATTACGGGACAAACTCCGAAAAATTTCACTATATTAAATAGAGATTACAACACTTAGAGATACAACTTAGGCAAAAAAAACTCTCATTTTTTTTTTACTCACTGCTCTTTTCCTCACTGTATATCTCTCACAATTTTCTTTTGCTCTCTATATTTTCTCTTCTCTTTTGCTTGCTCTCACTCATGCAGTTCTTCAAGACTGCACTGTCCTCAGTCTCACTCACTGGAACTTCTCTTCACTATTCTTTTTCCCTTCTTCCTCTTATGCACCATGATGGAAATTTAGACCCCTTAACACAACCAGATTGGTTAGCCTAGATTAATTAGCCAAGTTGTTACTTAGTCAAATTATGCAATTCTAGGTTAAAGCAATCATGCAATCATATCAAAATAATAAAGCAGCAGAATAATAAAAGACACAATGATATGATCACCCAGGAAACAATACGGTAAAAACCTGGGGAGGATTTGACCTAGCTATCCTCAAGGTAAACTTGAATCCACTATGCGAAAGAATCGAAGTTCATACAAAAGGACTACAAGCTCCTCGCTCGACTTCCTAATGCTACCCACCAGTAAAACTTAATGACACGACCACGTGCAAGTTTCGAATTCACGGACTCCTTCTTTCTTGGATTCTCCACAAGATACAAGCACCCCTGCTTGTGTTTCTTTAAGCTCCAATGGCAGCAACCAAGTTGATCATCAAGATGTTGATACTATCTCTAACTTGAAAACCCTAAGCTTTATGTAAAGGAAAGCTCCTCTAGATCTCACAAGAGATTTTCACAAAACAGCAATGTATAAGCAACAATACAACTGAAACAACCCTAAAAACGTGGCTAGGGTTTTACCTTATATACCTAGGGCAAAAACATAAAACCCTAAACGTTTAATGAGTTAGGGCTGAGTTGGAAATTTTGCAGAAAACGCAATCTGGTCGATTTTCGATCAATCGAATCTATTCTTTGATCGATCGAGTCAGACCGAAATGCCCCAATGCATCTATAGTCTCTTGATTCCAATTTTACAATAATTAAACAACTTTGAGCACACTATAACAAGACTAATCATATTGTTTTGATCATGGTTTGCCAATATTACAAATTAGAGTTCTAAATACATAAATTCTTAAACCTTTAGAACCTAACAAACTCCTCATTTGGCAATCCGTGACAAAACCCTAATTAAAAGCTCAAAGTTTTACAAGTAAAAAGCCCTTTATAAAGATAATGCTCATAAATTCAAATTTAGCCTAACTACTATCCATCGGTTGCAAGTGTAGACAACAGTTTAGTTGAATCAACCTGTATATTCCTGAAATACTCAACAAACGCATAAATGCATGCGTGACAGAAAAGAGTAAAACAACAGGTATAACATTCTTGTAAGATTCACACAACACAAAATAAAGACATATATGAATGAACAACTCATAAATATAAATCAATAAGCAGTGAATCACAAAGCAACAAGAATCAATGAATATAACATGTATGCAATCAATGTTACTCCCCCTAACATGAATATCCCCAAAAATGATATACAAAGTGAAGCACCTAGATACAATCTAAAACTCCACAAGCTCCTCAAAAAACAAAAAAGAAACAAAAAGTCTCAAAAAGTCTCCCCCTAACTACAAAAACTCCTCTACAAGTCAAAACTCCACTCCCCCTTTTTGTGACGGAATGCCAAAGGGCAATCACAAGTCGCCATTAAAAGGAGGTGGTGAGGGTGAATGAAGACGCGTAAAGTCGGCTCGGAGAGCACGAATCTCATCTAGCAAGTCCACCAAAATCTGACCATGAACTGCCTGAACGGTCATGACAGTCTCCAGAGTACGACGAACATCAAAGTCGGCCGAAGGAGGTGGAGGAATATCAGCAGCAGCAGCATCATCACCAACTGGATCAGGAACATCCTCACTAGCAAGACCAATAGAAGAAGAAGGAGGAGGTGCGCTACCAGACGGCTCAGACCTAGGGTGTTTAGAATCAGCTCGAAAATGAGCGGCCCTCTATCTAAGAAAAGACGCACCTATGGGAGCTATCACATGAACGGGCTCAGAGGAAGGGAAGCCACTAAGATCAAGATAGAGTAAAATCCTATGAATGAAAATAGGATGTACAAGAGCATGAGCAGTGGATGAACTCCTATAAACATCGTTCAAAGAACGAAGAAAAAGATGGGGAAAACTAATAGGAGCATTAGTAACCAAGGCGTACAAAAATACACACCTCTCAAGAGGAATGGTGTGAACATGGGAGATGGGCCAGATAGAATGACAAGCTATCCTAAAGAACAGATAGTGCAACCCGGAGAGCTCAGCAGAAGTGATCCGAGGATCAGAACCCCACTGGACAGTAGTCCCAGTGATGTAAGACAAAACGTCGCTCAACTCGGGAGACTCGTCATACAGATAGACAGGATGCTGGACCAATGGTACCCCTAGAGCATCAGCCACTACCTGAGGAGTAATGGTGTACTCTACGCCTCATATCCAACTCTTTACTAAAGTGTTGGAATCATAGATGCGGATAGAGATGGTCGAAAAGAACTCTCTAATCAAGGCAGAAGGTGGAGGAGGATCAGAAACATCCACCAAGGATAACCAGCCCCGACGCTCAAAGTTTGCCCTAATGGCAGGATCAAGTTCATCTAATAGAACAAAATGCTCAGCCCAAATCTTTCTCCTAAGGTTTAGCTTCTCAAAAATCTCTTGGTTTTTCTCACTTGGAAACTTCTCACGGTCAAAGGAAGGAGGGGACGGAGAAGAGGAGGGAATAGTCCTACGGGCTCTAGTTTTCCTAGGCATGATGCTAAGAAAAGGACAGAGACACAAAGAGAAATCCAAAAGAACACAAGAAAACAAAACCAAGGACAGACTGCAAGTTAGCACAAAAATCAATAGAATGAAAATCTATATGATGCATGAACAAATACAATGCCATGATGCATGTACTAATGCAGTAAGCAATTAAGTTTATTTGAGATTAAATTGACAAAATTGGCTTGAACAGGGAATTTCTATCAAAACCCCAAAAATTGAAAACCACTTATTGAAATTTTTTAACAAATTGAAGAATTGAGCATTACAAAACACAGCACATAGATTATAATGCTTAATTACATCAACACAACAAGCCAATTTCATCAAATTCTACCCAATTTAACAAAAGCCCCAAATCGAATCAAGAACAAACCCTAGATTTTTCAATTTTTCATCAAACTCAAAATTGATCAAATTAACAAGTAAGGATCATGTTTATGATGTGTCCCCATAAAAACCCAATGATCAATTGCACAAAATAGGGCTTGAATCAATAGAAAATCCCAAAAATGCTAAGTCCGAAAATCTCCCTCAAATGCATGGATTTATGCATGAAATCATGAAAATAAACTCAAAAAGAAGGGTCAAAGAGTCTTACCGGTTTGAGGAAAGAGATTCTTTGCAAAAAATCCGGAGGAAAACGACAAAAATTGGAATAGGTTGAGCTTGCCAAGTCGGAGAGAGAGAAAACTTTTTTGAAAACTTTTGAAAATCTCTTTGAAAAAGTCAAGAACAGTGTTTTTAAAAACCTGATTCGCGACTTTCGATTGATCGAAAAATACATTCGATCGATCGAATGAGACAGTCATTTTTAAACAAAATAAAGCACTTTTTCGATTGATCGAAAATCAGACTGGATCGATCGAAATGGGCAGAGGCTCACAAAATTTTGAGAAAAATCACGGTTTTGAAAAACACAAACCATATTTTGAAAATAACTCCTCAAAGCATTAAATTACAGAAACAAAATGCATGAGTATGAGATAGAATGATTTTTCATAAACCCAACTTGAATCCCGGTTTCTCCAAAGATAATTTCAGCCACTTTTTTTGAAATTCTTAAGCAAAAAAAAAATGTTTTGCATAATTCTCAAAGTATTTTCAAACTTGGTTGGTTAGACCAAAAACACACACAATAATATGTACAAAGTTTAGCGAAGAGTAACTTGTGTAGTGTGTGCAACTAGCAAAAACTTGAGATATACGTGAGGTGATATGTGAATAGCAATCAATCACAAAGTCTACAAAATCCATCACATAGAATTTAAAAGAGACTATCACCTAAAAAGTTACATCATATAACTCCCACATCTCCTAGAACAAAAGCTTGCAATCATGTAAGTTTCTTGTATTTTGCCCCATTAGAATGTGAAATATATTATGTGAAATGGCATCAAGCCTAATAGTACACACCAATTGTAATTATGTGAGATGGCATCAAGCCTAATAGTACACACCAATTTTAAGCATTAAGCAATTAAGCCGAGGCATCACCTTATGTTCTTTTTTTTGGTGCATGTGCTACACTTTCTCGAGCACAGAATTTTGTGATATGCACTAAGGTGTTCATGATTGGCTAGTGAACAGTGGTGAGATGGTTATTTATGCGTTTCTCAAAAGGATCAAGTCCGACAGTCAAATAACATGTGACTTCAAGATTAAGACAAAGTGATAAACGCCATAAACATCTTTCCCACACAACATGCACTACAAAGCTTCAACTAGTCAAGTGCAATAAATAAGCTCATCAAAGCTAAAATAGGTACATAGGACACTTGATGGAAATTTAGACCCCTTAACACAACCAGATTGGTTAGCCTAGATTAATTAGCCAAGTTGTTACTTAGTCAAATTATGCAATTCTAAGTTAAAGCAATCATACAATCATATCAAAATAACAAAGCAGCGGAATAATAAAAGACACAATGATATGATCACCCAGGAAACCGCACGGTAAAAACCTGGGGAGGATTTGACCTAGCTATCCTCAATGTAAACCTGAAGTTCATACAAAAGGACTACAAGCTCCCCACTCGACTTCCTAATGTTACCCACCAGTAGAACTTACTGACACGACCACGTGCAAGCTCCGAATCCACAAACTCCTTCTTTCTTGGATTCTCCACAAGATACAAGCCCCCCCGCTTGTGTTTCTTTAAGCTCCAATGGCAGCAACCAAGTTGATCATCAAGATGTTGATACTATCTCTAACTTGAAAACCCCAAGCTTTGTGTAAAGGAAAGCTCCTCTAGATCTCACAAGAGATTTACACAAAACAACAATGTATGAGCAACAATACAACTGAAGCAACTCTAAAAACGTGGCTCGGGTTTTGCCTTATATACCTAGGGCAAAAACATAAAACCCTAAACATTTAATGAGTTAGGGCTGAGTTGGAAATTCTGCAGAAAACGCAATCTCGATTTTCGATCGATCGAATCTATTCTTCGATCGATCGAGTCAGACCAAAATGCCCCAATGCATCTACAGTCTCTCGATTCCAACTTTATAATTATTAAACAACTTTGAGCACACTATAACAAGACTAATCATATTGTTTTGATTATGGTTTGCCAATATTACAAATTAGAGTTCTAAATACATAAATTTCTAAACCTTTAGAACCTAACACACCAAATGGCCTAATAGCCTCCTTTTATTTCTTCATCTTTTCCCAGTGGCGTCTCTAGGTATTTTTTCCAGGGTGTTCCTCAAGAAGCAAAAATTACGCAATCTAATAAAAAGAAAAATTTATATATTGATAACAACAACAACAATAAAAAAACACGCAATTACATAAAGTTTTACAACATAAAGTTTGTGGAGTTCAGTTGTGGTTGTTGTTGGTGTTGTTGAACAGGGGTGGATGGCGATAGCTGGGGAGAGTAAGTGAGTTTCTTATTTCCTTTTAGCCTTTAGGTTTGATTTAGTTTTTGTTTAAATTGTTTAATGACTTGTGAATCCACGAGGATTTTTTTTTTTAATATCTGTTGAATTAAAAACGTAATTGTGTTGGTGTTGGAGTAGTGATAGTCTTAGGGTCTGTTTTGATGGAATTAAAGATGAACGCAGTGGAAAAATAAGTTTAAAATGGATCTACTTCATTCGATATTGATAACATGCACTAAATAAATTTCAGAATTAGAGAACAAGAGAGTGTACCTTGAAGCGGTGAATTTCAAAACCGAAGATTGAAGCACTAAGGAATACTTTTAATCTTCACTCCAATTCCACTAACGCTCAAGAAGTGTGGACTCTCAATTGATTACAAAGAGATTATTAGAGAGTGACATACACTCACTTCCACCATTACAAATGTTGTTTTTCTCACACAGAAAATTATGTACGTCTTTCCCTTTGTATCTAACCAATTACCTAATTGGGCTAGCCACTTGGGCCTTTCCAATTGGGCTTAAGTGTGTGGCTTGGAGTGAGACCAAAAGGGACCAATAAGACACTAGCTCTAATGGGCTTTAGGCTTTTCTGTCAACTTTTGACAAGTCCAAAGTTACCATTAACTATATTTAATACCACTATATAAATATAGTTGCACTCTAGGCCTTATCTATAAATTATATCCCAAGACTTTATTATACATGCAACCCCTTCATAAAATATTCGTAGTAATACAAAGTCATTAATGTAGACTGCCACTTTGTAAATTACTACATCTTAATCCTTGAGTACCCGGTTTAATCCTTTAATGTTATTCATTATATATTTATGAAATCCAATTCCATAAATATATACTTTAGTCTTACTAAAGTGGTTAGGCCTAACTCTCAGAATAACAAACTCATTAAACTTATCTCAAGGGAATACTTTATATCTCCGTTAAGAGATTATGAATTCCATCTTGAGAATACATGTTCCATCAACACTAAATGTGGCTGTCCAACATACTGAGGTTTTGACCATTACTATAGATCTCACTCCTGATATATCAAAACAACCTACACCTCATGATTAGGTCCATTATTCTCTCAGGATTAAGAGTTCATACAAATACAAGTCGTGAGATTTATTATTCATACGACAGTCCTTAGGAAAATAATAAATCTCACAGCGGTTTAGTTTAATATGTTTTAACTCTTAAAACTTATTAACACATCAACCAGAAGTCTCCACTTCCATAATCAAGACAAATCATCGTGGTTGATGTGTTATAGTTTTCGCAGATGAAATGCCCAATTTCATCACCGACTACGAAACAAAGAACTTGTGATTTATATCTTCTGTGACTTTTCACATAAATCACATACTATGCATCTCATGGACTAAATGATAATGTCCGAATATTCATGTTACCATTATTTCAAATAATAATAAAACAAATTCATTAAACACAATATTAAGTCATACATAATGTTATACACAATGCCAAACTTAATATCATACATAGCATCATATAATAGGATTTAAGGGCACTAATCCTAACATGTTTGGGATCCGCTTATTTTGCTGAAACTGAAAACTTTTTACTGAAAGTACGGTAGATAAAGGTAAAAGTTAGCTGAAATAGTGCAGTGAGACCCATGAATAATATCAAAAAGTATAGTGCGGCTCATAAATAGTAGCAAAAATAAGCTGAATAGTAAAATAAATTGGCTTTTTTATTGGTAGCCAAACGCATACTTAGTCTGAGATGAGATTGATCTTGTACTGGGCTTTTCTATTGGCATTTGGTTTGGGCTTTGTTAGTAGTTTTATTATAATTTTTTTTTCCCAGATTTTCGTTCAAGTTTTTTTGTTTTTGGTGGGGGGGGGGGGGGGGGGGGGGGGTTCCATGGTTTTATAAACTAGTACGGTGAAATAACCAAAAAAGGGACTGGTTATTGGTTTTTTGGTCGAGCTGAGATCCGACCAATTGTCGAGCCGGAGACGTCATAAATAATATAATTAATATAATTTTAAATTATATAAATAAAAACATAATAAGTTTATTACTAATAATATGATAGCAAAATGTAAAAACATAATATTTAGTGACACTTTTCTTGTAAATTTAATCAAATTTCCTTAGAATGGATTGTTGCGACTTAAATAATGCTCCCAAGTGCAGGATTGTTGTGAAGTAATAACTCGGTAAGTCTGAGGTCGAATCCACAGAGAAAAGGGAATTGATTAGCAAACCACAAGACAATAAAACTAAAATAATAAAGTTTAATTGAAGAGATTTTTGATGGTTTAGTGAAATTAATTTAAATTGAGAGAAAATAATAATATATTAAGGCACTAAGGTCTAGGGATCCACACACAACACATTTATTGGTAGTCTTAACAATATTTATTTTATAACTCAACTAAAATTCATACGAAGGATGATTTTTTTTTTTTTGGAGAAAGATACGAAGGATGATCTTAGTCGGATGATTTAACAATAAGAACTCAAGAATTAATTGTCTAAGGTAGTTTCATGAAATTGATTGATTTTAGGCAAAACAAAACTAGTGAATTAATTCGCAGGGAATACTAAGCATTTAACGTGCCCGAAGTCTATGATAAATCGAAGGATTATACATAACTAAACACTTTTTTAGATGAGTAAGACAATAAAAAATATAAAAACATAAGCATTAAAATCAATAAATAATTGTTAAAAACATACCAATAAACAGTTAGGTTTCACCCCTTGCCTTAGCACGGCTTCTAGCAAGCCATAACACACGTAAAACTTTAAAAACTGTAAAGAAACTTTAGGAAAACCTAAATTATGTTCTACGGCAGCTCTCCTCTGAATTTTTCCCTAAAGAGCCTTTAAATAGGTCAAGGAATCCTATTACAATTTGAATTCCCATTTGAAGAAAATCCCAAGTTTTTAGGCTTTAATTAACCGACATTTTTAGCCCATTTAACTTTAGAATTCTGAATTTTGGAAAACTACAAAGTTGTAATGCTTTAAGTTAGATTTCCAGCCCAACTTGAATCATCTCGATTGGACATCTGAGCCGAAAGTTATCCTCCAAATACTAATTGGTGCGTAGGCTGGAATCCTAATCCAAAATTTCCTTTGATTCCTTGCTCCAATTGGACTTGAATTTAATTGGGTTGGCCTTCTTTGACTTCATCATGGCCCTTGTAAAAGTAAAGTCCATTAACTTTCTTATTTGCACAAATCTACTTATTTAATTTCATTATCCTACAAAAAACAAATTCACGCATTAAAATTCAATTAAGCATAAAATTGATTATTTAGCATTATTCCAAAATCAACTATAAAATGCATGAATTAACTCAAAATAAGTATGATAATACTTTCTAATAATGATATGAATATGCAAAATTAAGCTATTATGATGGACAATCACATGTTTAATTATAATCATAAAAATAAAAAGTTTATTTTATATATATATATATATATAATGAATTAATTGATGTTATATAAAAATTAAGTAACTTTTTAAGTTTATTCAATTAATTAACTAAAACTACTATTTTTTTTCTAATCAAAATTATCGGAAAAAGAAAAAAGAAAAGTCGTATTACAATGAAAAAAAGCTAAATTTACGACTTTGACCAATTAGTTGTATAATATATATTATAATGTTTTTGAGGAAAAATAGTCGTACAATGACAGTATGTCAGGTAAAGCAAAAACTAAAAGTAAAGCCGTAGTATAGGCTTAAAAGAATATAAAAAGCATGTGGTTTTTTTTTTGCTTGAAAGACCCTAATATATTGTTAAGTTACTCATATTATGGACCAAAATTTAATTTTATTGGCATAAAAAATATCAGGGTGTTCCCAAATTTTTTTGAAAGGTAGATAAATATAATATTTTAAATTATTATGTATAATTTTTTTTTTTCATGTAAGGGTGGTCGTGGGACCACCCTCGCCATAAGGTGGGGCCCCTTCTTTTCTTCGTTCCACATGCTTCACATCAAGTCACAATAAATGCAAGTCAAGTCTTGACTTTGGTTTAACCAATTTATTTTTCTTCAGCTCTCCCTTAGGCCGAATATGCTTAATGCATCAACTCCTTTCTTTTCTTCTTTTTCTCCTCTGCGTGTCCAACACACCTAAGTCACTGCCCAAGAAAAAAAGAGGCTGACTTTTGTGGCTTGTCCAACCACCTCTTTAATGAGGTGTTTTATCAAGTGTGGGCTGGACCCACGGTGCTATGATGCACCCAACACAATACAATTCACAATTGTTAGAGTTGACTCATATCTGTTATTGGGCCACTAAGTTAGGGACCTTATGTGCATAGTGGAGTGGAGCACAATAAAGTGCATATCCCAAAGACTAGTGGAATTCACCCTTAAATGAGGAGGTAGTATCTTGTGTAATGTCTCACAACATGTGGGGTCTAAAAGTGTGTGGTTCCCATCTACTATTAGATATAGGTTGCACGCAACCGATGTATATATTAGATAATATTAAACCTTATTTGAAAAGAATGTTACACAAAAGAATACATCATAGTTAGGCCTAGCCATTGTGTGAAAGACCACAAATGTACGTCCGAAGGTGTTAGCCAAGTGTGACAGCACCAAGATTGTTGCAACACAGAGAGTGGAGGAACAACAAACTGAAATAGAAATCAAATACAAAGAAGGATAGGAGTGACCAACATTCAGTGTGATTCCCTGTGACACATCTAATGCGTAATACTTGGACCTTATTCAAGCCATATCTCAACATTTTTAAAAGAAAAAAAAAAATCAAATGCATCCTTACCTTTTGAAAATAATGCAAAGGATTTATATAATTTCTTTTGCAAGCTATATTTCCTTTGGGGAAACATTCCCATCTCCTCTTGCCCCAATTTTTGTGGTTAGCTTATTTAAGGTAAATAGACAACGTTTTACTACAAAAAACGCGGCTATAGCTAACCTATAGCCACGTTTCCTAAAAACGTGGCTAAAGCCTCAATCCATAGCTATGTTTTTCAAAAAATGCGGCTATAGGCCCTGTAGGGACCGGATTCGAGCGCTCTCTGCAGATTGAAAGAATGGACCCAAGCCCAGTTAACCCTGCAATGAATTTATAGAGTATGGGTTCAAGAGCTAGGCCCTAGTGAGGAATGCAACGGCCATACATGGTTGTTCGTGGATTGTGATAATTTAAACGTGGGTTAGGAGGCACAACAAGGCTCCTCGGACGGGTTCATAAAGGTTGAAGTTGTTCTTATTTCTCTCCAGAAAGGTTACAATGGTTGGGAGAAAATACACTGCTACAGTATATCTTTCCCCTGGTTTTCCGTCCGTCCCCGCTTCAAGAGGGACTTCTTACATTATATATCTCCCTCGGTTGATCTTGGCCTTACAACTGTCGATCATCCAGGCCACCGCTTAAGAACCTGTCCCATCAGCCGCATTCCCATCCCTCATGTGGGTTGCAGCGCCCAAGACGGCACTGTTCAGAGGTCCTATCCTCATTAATGCGGCCAGGGCGTTAGTTGAGGGTATTTAATGTGGAGGTGACAGCTCATCTGGGACTTGCTCCTCCGCCATGCTTCCATATCCAGTGCTTGGCACTTACTATCTGCTCCTTGGATGCTCTGGGAGATTCTCCTTGAGGGTCTGCTGGACTGCTGCTTGCGTGCTTTCTGATTTCGGACGTCCGAGGATGTAATCATCCTCGGCATGGCTTTTTGGACTACTGGGCTTTCA
This sequence comes from Quercus aquifolioides, assembly GCA_019022515.1. Lineage (NCBI taxonomy): Eukaryota > Viridiplantae > Streptophyta > Magnoliopsida > Fagales > Fagaceae > Quercus > Quercus aquifolioides. Next base: position 91,933,121 of record CM032328.1, on the reverse strand, counting down.
CGCTTCGTCCTCGGCGTGGGCCTTTGGGCCTGGTTCAAAGTGGGCCGGGGTTGCTCGACTCTCTCTGGCCCCACAGGCCCAGTAGAATATTTTTTTTTTAAAGTCAACCTATAGCTGCGCTTTTTTAAAAACGTGGCTATAGCTGAACTTTAGCTACGTTTTTAAACGCAGCTACAGGTAAGCTATAGCCGCATTTTTTAAAAACGCAGCTATAGGTCCAGCTAAATAATTTTTTAAAAGAGGTCCAGTCGAATAAAATTTTTTAAGGTCGACTTATAGCTGCGTTTTTTAAAAACACGACTATAGCTGACCTTTAGCCGCGTTTTTGAAAACGCCGCTATATGTAACAACCCAAAAAAAAAAAAAAAAAAAAATTTCCTTCAGCTTCTCACGTGCCCCCCCTTTCGCACCTACATCTCCACCTACCCCCACTTTCTTCTTTTCTTTCTTATCTCTTTCTTTCTTTTTTCTTTCTTCATTCTTCACTCACTCATCCACCGTAACTCTTCAGGTTCTTTCTTTCCTTAATTTTTATTTTTTTATTTTTTTTTTCTTCCTTCCTTCTTCACATTTGGGTAACCTTTTTTTTTCCTTTTCCTTTCTTCCTTCTTCACATCTGGGCAGATCCTTTTTTTTTTTTTTTCTTTGTTCTTCACATTTGGGTAACTCTTTTTTTTTTTTTTTTCCTTCCTTCTTCTTATCTGGGTAACTCTATTGTGTTGCTAATATTGTGATTGTGTTTA